>PVKA01013145.1:23219-55873 GCA_004027165.1 Ctenomys sociabilis
GAGAGGGAGGGAGGGAAGAGGGAGACAGGGAGACAGGGAGGGAGGGAGGGAGGCAGGCAGGCAGGCAGGCAGACTTTGGGAATGTCACTGAACTGTCAACTTTAAAATGGTTAATTTCAGGGCTGGTGAGACAGCTCAGCAGACTAAGGTCCTGCTTGGGCAAGCACAAGGACCAAGGTTCGATCCCTAGCACAGCATGCCACTCCAGCCCTGCCCCAGGCATGCTGAGCCAGCAACCAAAGCAGGCTGTGGTGGCACATGCCTGTGAGCTGTACCTCAGTAAGAAGAAAGTCAGGGAGGGAGGGAGAAGGAAAAGGGGAGAGAGAGGAAGACACATCGGGTGAAAGGCTGATAGACATGGCTGGTTTGTGGCCAGAGTGGCCCAGTCCCATCAACATCACGGGTGGACACATAACTTGTGAGGAATGCAGATTCCCAGGAAAGCTGCATTTCTCCCTGGCCTCCTGCACTGGGACTTTGGGGAGAGGTCCAGGTGATGCTGACGGGCTCCACAGTGCTGAGGATCAATCAGGAGAGCTGGGGCACGGTGTGTGCTATGCAGTAACGACCACCGCACACCGGTGCCTTGCTTCCGCCGTCCCTGGGTATCCTTCCAGGGTACCAGCATGCCGCATCTAAAGCCGCAGTGACCCAGCAGCTCATCCGTCTCATCCTGACTGCTGCAGGTGCAGACCCCGGAGCCGGATGGAGACAAGCTACACCTGGCACCGCCCCAGCCTGCCAAGCAGTTCCTCATCTCGCCCCCGTCTTCACCACCAGTGGGCTGGCAGCCCATCAGCGATGCCACACCCGTGCTCAACTATGACCTCCTCTACGCTGTGGCCAAATTAGGACCAGGTGAGCTGTGAGCGGCCCAAACAGCCAGACAAGGGGCTGGATTTCTAGCAGACTTACCCGCTCCAAGTGGGCGGTACAGAGAGAGATGGGAATTTGGCACTCAAGCCAGCATCTACTGAAGAGCTATGTGGGAAGAGCACTAAATGACCCCAGTCTGCGCCGCTTCTGGGTCCCAGTGCTGATTGATGCCTGCAGTTCTGACACTGCTACCTAGTGTTTTGGGGGATTTCTGGGTCCCATGAGAAAATCACCTTCTCAGAACAAGTAGGATTGGCTGGACCAGCTGGCAGGAGGCTACTCTGCTGGGCAGCCTTATCTTACTGCTGCCAGAGAATCAGAGTAAACCCAAGAGCCTGCCACCCCAAGACAATCTTCCTGACAAAGTCCCTAACAAATTGGTCATCTGCCTATAATTTTAGAAAAGTCCTGTGGTCATTTTGTTTCACTGTCAGTGTCTGTACCTCAAAGTCATTCTCATTGTTGCATAGTATCCCAGTAGGTGAACACATCACCACACTTTACTTCTAAGATTTTTCTATTGCCGGTAAACCAATTAAAATTCTCATGCATATCTTCTTACGCACTTGTCCAAATAGTTCTTTAGGTTTATACCTAGAAATGATCATTGCCTTCCATTTCCATAAATGGTAGTACGTTGTGCTCAGAGTTGTTTTTCCTGTTATGCAGGAGGAGAAAGGGTGCAAATTGGACAGGGGGTTGAACCCAGGAACAGCTAAAGTGCTCAGTACCATGGAGCACAGAACAAATACAGCGAGCGGTACCTCAGCTCATGAACTGAACTTGTTCCACAATTTTGATAAAGTTGGTCATGTTTGTGTTTGTATGAAGACATGGCCATGGTCATGTCACCTGATATAGAGTTGGAAAACAAAACTTTGCCAAATGCTTTTATTTTCAAACCAAATTGTTTACAGACAAAATCATCCATGAACTGAGGTACCAATGAAATAGCAAGAAGTTGACTCTGTCTATTGGGATTTCTGCCAAAGAGAAAAGGAACTTTAAAATATAATTTCAGTGCTCTGAGCCTACCCAAGAGATTCTAAGTTAACTGATGGGGTAAAGCTTAGGCAGCAGCATTTTCTTTCTTTCTTTCTTTTTTTTTTTTGGCGGAACTGGGAATTGAACTCAGGCCCTTGCACTTGCCAGGGAAGCACTTATTCTACTGAGCCATCTTCCCGGCCCCTGGCATCAGCATTTTCAAGAACCATTGGTAGCATCATGTGAGAAGCCAGGAAGAATAAACTCACAATAAGTTTATGCTAGTATTTCGTGCTGTGGCCTGGTAAACATTTGCATTAGACTTCCATCAAAACTCTGTAGTTTCGTGGGTCCACGTGCCAATTCTCGTGGACAGTGATATTCAGTTCATCGAGGGTGCCTGGGGTCCCTGAGTGTGGGTTGGTCAGCAGTAAGACCAGAAGACTTCTGAGCAAACCAGGAAGTACTCTGACCCTGCTGGAGGCTGTTTTGATTCATAAGCCCTCCCTGCAAGAGAACTGATGCCTGTCACTTTTGTGGCCTGAAATTAAATTCCAAGCATCCTCTAGAGAAAGCTCCTGGGGTCTCCTTGTAGTCACCAGTGAGTACCTTGGCTCCTGGGGCCCTGGAAATGGCCCTGAATGTCCCATGAAAAAAGTCACTCAGAAAAGCTATGGGTGTCTGAGCCGATCAGGGAAGAAAGTGATGTAACAGGAGGGCGGGGCTTGTGAAGAAGCCCTTCCTGGAGGCCTGAATGGGCAGTCCCTGTTCAGAGTGGCCCTGCTGGGGTGCTCCCAAACCACGCCCCGGGAAGCCACTTCAGTTGCACCCAATTACATCTCACCCAGTGGAGAGATCAGAGCTCAGCTCCTCGGGACAGCAGTGTGATTTCCCCTACACAGACGGTAATAGGGATTCCACGGGGCTCTCTGCAGAGCAGTTTTGCCTGTCAGCAAGTGAAACTCCTAGCAGAATCCTGAAGGCTCCAGGCAGTGGGTTGATCAGCATTTTATAGAGTGGGAAGCCGAGTTCCAAGAGCTGGTTGATATCTCACCCATCTTTAAAAGGCCAGGGTGAGTTGGACCCGCTGGCCCTCAGAGCCCTGTTGTCCTCTGCTCTACCCGCTGGAGCAGGCCTGGCACAGAGGAGGGAGGAGGCGGAAGGCAATGGTCTCAAAGGCAGGAAGGGGGTGCCTCTCTCCACCTATGAGTCCTGTGTCTCTCCAGCCTGTGCCCCACTGTGCCCCCACCCACCCTTTTCACGGCAGCTGTCCAGCTGCTGTGTGGGGCTCCCCCAGGTACGCCAAGCACCGAGGCAGGAGCTCTCATTAGCCCCGTGCCACAGGTCTAAGGACTAAGCTGGGGAAGGCCGATGGATGTTCCCACGGTGACACAGCCGGCTGGTGACAGCCAGTGCTGGAGCTGGCTCTTCACGGGCCAGATGCGGCTGCCTTAGGCCTGCTCTGCTCTGACACTGGCAGCACATCTGTCCTCTCTGCGGGTTGGCAGTTTTCTCCCAGAAAGTCTGGCCCGGTGTCCACAGTGTGCATATGGAGTCGTGCGCGGCCGTGTGTGAGTGTGAAGCGGGGGTGTCCTGCTTTTCAAGGGCGACTGATGTCTGTGGACAGATGCGACTTGGAGGCACGGGGCTGTCTCTGCTCATCTCCTTGCTAGCAGTCTGACGCTACTTCCTCTTGCTTCCTGATGCCACATGGATAAGTGATTCATAGCCAATAATGCAATTGCAAGTGTCACAGAGGTTCCACGGGAGGTTGCCATGGTTCATTTTCAGTGGCCAGGGTCATTTATGAGGAAGAGGGTAGCACGGCCCATGGTCCTGGAGACTGGGTAGTCTAAACACAGGGCACTGGCTCTGCTTGGCATGCATGCGGGGGAGAGGACCTGGGTACAGGCTTTGCTTCAACACAGCCTGCTCTTGTGTCAGTGAGACCAGTGCCATGAGAGGTTTAACCCATGCCGAGGACTCGGTGCCTCCCAGCACTGCCACCAGGGGAATTAAAGTTCCAGCAATGAACACCCTTAAACCACAGCAGGGGCTGTTTCAGCTGCAACAAGGAGGGAGCAGGAGCCCTACTCCAAATCCTCCCACCCATGTCTCCGAGTCTCCCCAGCCACGTGCCAGGGCAAGAGGCTCCTCCCAAGTGCCCTGTAGTCTTCGTACAGATTCTCACTCCTCCTCAGCGTGATTTCTTGTTCAGCTTTCCCCCTCCCCTATTGTCTGAGGGAGAGAAGCACGCTGTATTCCTTTCTGTGTTCTTAGCCCCAGATAGCAGCTGGCACAGAGTGGATGCTCAGTAAATAGCAGGTGAATAAACGAATCCGTAAGTGAACAGAAGAGCTGCAGGTCTCCTTAGGGTCTCTGCCTTTGCCAGCAAATTGTTGCTGCCTGTGGCTTTAGCCAGACGGAGTCAAGCAGCACTAAATTAATGTTTTCAATAACGGAGGGACTTCTAGCATTTCCATTTTAAAAAGATTTAGTGAAACTCATTCTTAATCCTTCGGCGGAATCACTTCAGTAACAAATTATAACTCATTTCATGTTGGGGGGGGGCTGCTTCAATTCTAGAAGCTCAGGCACAGATGAGAACCACGGTGGGGAAAAGCAGCTGCTCCGGGGAGTGAGGACAGAGCGGTGCAGGGTGAGGACAGAGCGGTGCAGGGTGGGGCAGGTCTGCAGAAAGAGCAGCAGGGAGCAGGTTTCCGAGGGTGGAGCTCAGGCTAGGGTCACTTCTGCCAACCCACTGGTGGTGGGAGCTTTGCTATGTCCCGATGCTTGATGCTTGGTGAGGAATCAGGACCCTGCTGGGAGGCCCGCAGGGAGACTGGAGACAGTCCTCACCCAGACATTCAGGGGCAAAGCTGTGTGCCTGTTCTTCATGAGAGGGAGAGGTCAGATGAGAAACTTCTACAGAGATCCTTGAAATAAACAGGGAGAGAATGGTGCAGTTACAACCCCCCCATACACACAAACTGTCTGTTTCTATGGAAACCCTTGAGGAGATATAACTGGCGACAAGGGCCAATCTCATTTGAGAAGTTTCCTTCAGTTGTTTACTACAGTGGGAGCTAGTCCACAGTCCAGAAATCACAAGAGGCACAATATCTGACTTTTAACAGTGCTGGGGCTCAACCCAGGGCCTCACACACACCTTAGGTGATGCACTATTCTGAGCCAAATCCCAGAGGTCAAACATCGACCACGCATGGTTCATTTCTGATCCAGGAAGGAAAATAAATTAGAATAAAAAATAGGGCCAGCAAAATAGCTCAGCAGATTAAAGCCCCTGCAAGCAGGTGCCAGAGCCAGGGGTTCCATCCCTGGGCCTGCTGTGCCGGCCCTGCCCCTGGGGTGCGCTGAGATGGCAATTGAGACAGGGCATGGTGGCGCGCTCCTGTAATCCCAGCTCTTGGGTGGCTGTAAACAGGTGGACCACTACGAGTCCAATCTAGTAGTAAGACCCTGAACACTCCGTAGACCCTTCCCTAACATAAAAATAATTAATTAATTAATTTAAAAGAATAACAAAAAATGAAAACAGTGGCCTAAACTTATATATGGGGCTCACCGTTTGTCAGGCAGCTTTCAAACCCCGCCCCCTATAATCTCTTTCAGTGCTCTCAGACAACAGGTATCCCTAGAGTGCTCTTTCTTTAGCTGGAAAAGTAAGGCACAGAGTGATTTGATCACCTGCCTAAGAGTGCACCACCACAGGTGTTTAAAATGTGTCCGTATGTCCCTGGCCACAAAGGACTGATCCAGAAAGTGTATGAAACCAGGAGATCTCTCGAATAATAAAATAACTTCTCAAAAAAAAACCTCAAGGTAACTGTGAAAGGAACTTTCAAAACTACAGAACTTACACATCTGTCCCTCTGCGCTTTCTTTGCTGTATCGGCTTCCCTGGTCGTATCCCCTTGTTGCAGGACACACTGCTGGCCCTTGCCTGTAGGTTAGCAGTATCAGAGGGTGCCAAATTCTGTTTTAAGAAACAGTTGCCAGGAAATGGAGGCTTCATGCATTTCTCCTGATCTCCCCTCTTCCCATGTTTTTTGATGTGAAATAAAGTAGGAAGAATCTAAATCATAACACACAGAAGAGCTCATCCATACCAATCAGCAAAAATGGCAGCAGTGTAGAGATGGCAGCCCGGAGACGTTGCACCGCACACCGGGAGGCTGCTCACAAAGTGCCAGGCTTCATTGCTCTGCCTGACGCCCCAGAAGGTCAAGCCCGTGGTCACTGCAAATACCTGTGGGGAGCAATCTGAAAAGTCATTGTCTCTCCTCTGTTTCCCCCTTGCTATTTTTAACTCTTGTTAGATCAATTTTAGTTAACTGCAGAGGAAGGTTGAAAATGGTGCTCGGTGCTCCAGTTTCAAGTTTGTGTTTGTCTGCTATATTTAGATCTTTTTCCAAATTCCACTCCATCCATCCCAACATGCCGTTGTGAGCAACTGTGCGGAGTTACGCTTGGTACACACTGCTTCTCTCAAATGGAAAACACATTTCATTAATTAATGGAACTTACGAGGAAGGAACATTTTCTATTCCAGGCTCTGATTCAGAGGTGGAAAGAAGCACCAGTCTTAAAAATATAGATGAGCACCCATATTTTGGTGCACATGCGATGTGGATCCCATTAAACCCCAGCTCTTGCTCAGCAGTCGTGGCCCTATTCTGATCACAGGGAAGCACCTGCCAATGCTGGAATCTATCTTTGCTGCTAGTTCAGCCTCTGCGCACCATTGTCCACCCAAAGGACTCAGGGTGGTGGTGCTGGAAAGGCTCTTCCTTTCTCATTTCCTTTCTAAGGATTTGTCCAGTAAAATATTCTAAGGAGCTTTTCATCCAGCGTCTATTCCACAGTGCATCTTCAGTCACCACTGAGTGGCAACGTAAGTCATTTCCTTAATTCATAGCCAAAGTGTCCACATGGTAGGATATTGGAAAGATCCACAAGAAGGGGAAGAGCTGACCAGCAGCTTCTATCATCCCCAAGTAAGAGCTCTAAGTAGGACCACTGTGGGCTGTGTGTTCCTAGCTTTTGCCTGCATCAGGCCCATAATATTAGGAAGGAAAAGATGACAGGCCCTGTTCCAAAAGGGACACTTCATCTGCAACTGCACAAAGACCATTCCTTGCAGTCTCTGCCTCTTGCTTCTCATAGAAGAAGCCTCCCCATGATGAATGTGCAACATCAAAGCAGCTGTGTACGACAGCAATTTAAAAAGATGGCAAATGTTCACTTTCTCAAAACTGCATTACCAAGACAGGCCCCCACTAAGCCCTCATGACACTCTTGCTCGTGTGGCCCGTGCTCCTCCTGTCATGCTCCGTGCTTTCCAAAGCTCTGGAGGTCCTCTTCCCTGACAGTGTGGGCCCCACGTGGTCCACTAGTGCTGCTGCCAAGTGCCATCCAGTAGGACAGCAGCCTCTTAAGAACCTGAGGTGTGTCTTCGTCTACCGATCTAGCAGATCTCGCACTGAGCAAAATTTTGGGCTCTTACCAAAGTCTGAATGACCATGAAAGGGTGATGTTTTGAACCAATGTGGGTCACTGAGGCAGTCGTGACAGTGCAACTGAAGACACTCAGGAAGGAGGACTCCAGACCTGCTTTAGAAGGTGGCAAGAACAAGAGGATGAGCATGCTCAGTGTGTGTGTGTGTGTGTGTGTGTGTGTGTAGTGAGTGGATTCTTGGTAGTGTCTCACTGTAGTTCATTTTTTGTTGTTTTTACAGGGTCTCACTCCACCATGTCCAGTTTCAGGGCTGGCACGGCATGTGGTACCAGGATCAAACAAGGTCCTTGTGTTTGTCAGGCAGGTGCTTAGACTGCTGAGCTAGCTCCCCAGCCCCCTGCGTCACATGTATTTTTATTTAAATACACATCTTGTGGGCTGGGGAGATGGCTCAAGTGCTGCCTTGCTAGCCACCAAAGCCGGGCATGGTGGTGCATACCTGTAATCCCAGCACTGGGGAGGCTGAGACAGGAGGATCACTATGAGTCTGAGCTGTGTAGTGAGACCCTGTACCCAATACATAAATCAATAAAGATTAAAGAAAAAAGTTTTTAAGAAAATAACATACACAGAGCTGGGGAGATGCTCAGTGGAATAAGCACTTCCTTGGGAAGCACAAGGGCCTGATTTTGATCCCAGGTTCTGCCAAAAAAAATTAAGAAAGAAAGAAAGAAAACATACACACACCTTGTAATTCAGCTCTAGGAATGCGAGTCTGGTAGTGTGTAGTGGTGTATGCCTATAATCCTGGCACTTGGGAGGCTGAGGGAGGAGGATCTGTATGAGTTCAAGGCCAGCTTCAGCTACATAGTGAGACTCCATCTAAAAAAGAGAAAAGGAAAGAAAGAAAGAGAGAGAGAGACAGAGAGAGAAAGAAAGAAAGAAAGAAAGAAAGAAAGAAAGAGAGAAGAAAGAAAGAAAGGAAGAAAGAAAGAAAGAAAGAAAGAAAGAAAGAAAGAAAGAAAGAAAGAAAGAAAGAAAGAAAGAAAAGAGCCATGTGAATCTGGAAAGTGTAGGAGGAGACTGGCATTGAGATGTGTTCAGGCAGAATGCAGGTGACAGCGGTATCTAAGGAGCCCCTCCTGTGGGCAGGGACCTTCCTGGAAGAGCTCTGGTGCTGAGGACAACAGCATCTTGCACCCGTTGGGTTTTGCTGTGCTTGGCAAATCTCCCTCAGGGATCCTGGGGGCCTCTCAGCAGAGCAGTGAAAGAACTCGTCCTGGGGGCATTCAAGTTTCAGGGAAGTTTCTCCTCTTTCCATCCGGCAAGTTTCTCCCTAAGCCTCTGCACAGTGAGTCACAACTCTGCACCAATGGGCACAGACAGCTCTGCGTCAGGCTCGCACACCCCACCCCCACCCCTGCATTATGCTGATTTGTAGGAACTGTAACCTCAGGGATCACTTTCTCAATGTGAGGAGCCCCTTGTAAGCCAAGGGGCATGAGGAAGGTCTCCTTGGGCCAGCAGCCAGCACTCTCCCGAGACTGCACCAGCCGGGTGGTCAGCAGGGTCCGCAATTCCTGAAGCTGGAAGCAGCCTGCACTGGGCTTCAGTTTCTCTTTGGAGCAGCAGCCAAGCCTCCAATACATCCCAAGGCCAGCTCGAGAGTTTACTTCCCAGCCAGCACTAGAGGGCTCTTCCTGCAGTCACTGGGAATTTGCCCTGATTCATGCTGTTTTGGTGGCTTTTGTCTAGGCTTCCTTCCTTTGTACAAGGGAAAAGACAGTTTCAGTACAGACAGAGGAGATGGCAAGTGACAGATGAGCACTGTCCTTTAAAGGAAGGCTGGCCCAACAGTCACTGCCCCCAGTCAAGACCTGTGCCACCTTGGTGAAGAAGGCCTGGCTGGCTCCAAGTCCCCAGCTAAGCCTACTTGGGCCCTTTTTAGAGTGATGGCATTGACGTCAGTTCTCAGGTGAAGGAATTAGCTAAAGCCCAGAGGGAAAGGGGGGCCAAAAAAAGAGAACCTCAGTCCTGTAAGACCAAAGTCACTTCTTTTCATTTGCAGGCTCTCAGCAGCTGTTGGGCTTTAGTGGATTTGACAGTAAGAAACTTGCCAAAATTAGAACAATGAAATGTCAGCATTAATAGGATCATAGCAATAAATACTTTGACTACTGCGCAAGCTGACTGCGTCCACTTGATGGGGACAGTACTGTGCACAGTGCCAAGTGCTTTCCCATCCTTATAGTCCCAGACCCCAAACTTTTAGGGTGTGGAAAGAAAATGGCGGAAGTGTGTGGCATGGCAAGATGGAAAGTGCCGGAGAGGAGGGGAGAGGGACAAGAGAAAGACCCAGAAAGTGTTCATCCATGCGCCTCTCCCTTCAGCCAAGCTGCACTGCCTAAATCTCTATCGCCTCCCAGTAACACCATTGAATTATGGTTCTGTTGGTGGATTAATCCCAGGATGACGTCAGAGCCCTTCTTAGCCAATTGCCTCGCAAAACAGTGCCACGTCTCAGCCCTGCTGCACCTCGATCAGCCCTTGTTCCCTCTGGATCCGGGGGCAGGTCATTTTCATCCCATGCTCCCTGCACCCTGCCCCACCCGCTGAGTCCCCAGGATACATGAGCCCCTAGCAGACCCAGTCTCACTTCCTCAACCAACCTTGCCCAAGCATCTGTCTGGAACCCCCTCTTTTGTTTGCCAACCCTGTCTTTCTTGCTTTGCAGGAGAGAAGTACGAGCTCCACGCGGGGACTGAGTCCACCCCGAGTGTCGTAGTGCACGTGTGTGACAGTGACATAGAGGAAGAAGAAGAGCCAAAGACTTCCCCAAAGCCAAAAATCATCCAGACTCGGCGTCCTGGCCTGCCGCCCTCTGTGTCCAACTGAGCCGACCGCTCCGCCTTGGCGATATTGTCTGTCTCCTCTTCACCGTGCGCCCCATCCCATTGTTTGTCAGAAAAATTAATTGCCTTCAGATCCCTGGGTATTTGGTTGTTTGAGATTCCTTCCTTGATATCAAGCCTCTCAGACAAAAGGGCTAGGCAAAGGTGATATGTCTCATGATCATATCATACCCATGACATAGAACCCACTGTCTAGAAAGTCCTAGGGGGAAAAAACAAAAGTAGTATTTTCTTATTAAACAATGAGCACAGCCGACACCTTCATTCTTGCGTGTTGATTCAAGCCAGAGACATCAGTAACAAATAGCACCAGTGTTGTTTGTGAGCTGTTTTGGTCCCTGTCCTGATGTGTGCACGTTGGTTTTCTTCTTTTTTTCTCTTCTTTTGCTTTTTCTTGGTCACTTAAATAGGACCATAAGTAAACTTGACTTTGACTGCATGAGATTTCCCTACCTGGTCTCACTCAGTCCTCTGTATCCCAACATTCCCAGGACATGCATGACCACCAGCATTGCTTTTCATGATTTGAGAATATTCTAACTCACGAATGGTTAGTATCTGGCCATGTCCTCTCTAGCCTAGGAAAATTATCAGCAGCACCCAGCACACCAAGTCTGGGCAGAGCCACAATCTTGAGTCGATACTTCATATAGCTCTGTCAAAATTCCTGGAGGCAAAACTGAGGTTGGGGCCAAAGATGACCCTGCACGGATCTCCAACATCTCCTCCGCATAGAACCTTCTCACCTCTTTGTGGAGGATTGTCTCGGCTGATAGAGATCGATTTCAGACAAACCTGTTTATTATAAAAGTCATGCCATGTCTGAACGATTTTTTTTCCTCTTTGTATATTTGTACAAATGTTTCTGCTGTGCTTTTAATATCTGGGTGTTTTTTATTTAGAGACTTCAACCATTAGCTGCTTTGAAACATAATAAGTGCGCTGCTTCTGAATGCATTCATATACTAATGCAGATAATCTGATACTATTACACAGCACCATGGATAACGCTAAATTTTACAAGGACACAAAGCGTCTCATGCCTATAGGTGAGTGGCTAGCCAATGTCTTTGCTAACAAGACCACTTGTTTTTAAATCAAGATGTGTCAGTAGTAGACAATTTGGAAGGAGCGAAGTCTCCAGAAGGAAGCAGCAGCCTAGCATATTCAAGTGGGTGAAGGTGGCAGACATATGCCTATCTTCCTTGTGCAAGGCCCACCTGCCCGAAAACATTGTTTGCGTCCCGTGTGGTTTTTCTATTCTCTAGCCCCAAGTGCATTACAGAAGATACACCTATAGAACCATCCTCACCTTCCGCTCCATCTGCACGGTTAAGGACTTCCTTTAGATGCAAATGCTGGCAATCTCGGAGTGGGAAAGCACTTTCATTACCTAAAGCCTCAGACACACAGGCAAGAACAATAACACAGCCAACCGACGGAAGGATTGGTGTGGTTTTTGACTAAGGTGTATGTGAGTTTCATCAGAAACGTACAGCTTCTGATAGCTCAGAAATTAAAGTCCGTTCTACTGTGAATATAGCAATATAGTACTGCACGCAGTACAGGTGAATCTGAGGAGAGCATGACTTCTAGGGTCCTGAGTCCGTGCAGGGAGAAATGCTTCTTTTAAAAATAAAATCAGCAGAGTGAATAAGTCTTTTGTAGTGAAGGGTTAGGATTTGGATGGACAGAATAGATTTAGTAAAGGAGAAAGAGTGCCCCCTGGTGGAGAAATGAGGGACTTGGCTTTTCTGAAAGAAGCTGAACTGATTCACCAGGGGCCTTGGCTTTTTAAGGTGTCCCGTATTTCCAGGATGCAGATGAGAAAGGCTGTTCAGAGATGACTTCTGTTCCAAACCAGTCATAGCATACATTGCCAGCAACTTAGGAAAAGCTGAAGTGACCAACCCCTTCCATCATGCAAACCTGCACGGCCACATATCCCCATCCATCCACCTGCCCCAGACCAAGCAGGGCTGGATCCTAGGGTTCTAGGGCTCCTCGCCGAGCCTCAGTGGAACCTCCTTGTATCATGAAAGTCACAATCGATCGCCTCAGCATTTCTGGGATGCAGCCTCCTTGGCACTGTTGTAAGTTTGAAAGCTTTTCATGTGGAGGGGAAGGGGAAGACTCCCACCAACTGAATCATTTGTGCACGTGTACAGCTCCAAGAGCTTAGATTTCAAATATATCTGGTGAATGACCGTGGTCCTTGTCTCCTTTCTGTGTCGCGTGTCTGGGTTGAACGTCCCCTGAGGGGCAGCAGCCGGGGAGCACCGCTCAGTATGCAGGGGCAGCACTGACAGGCTGTTCCTGAAATGAGCACTGGGGAGGCCAGCTGCAGTGTCTCTTGACAGAGAGGAGCTGAGCCAGGCCAGGCGGGGTGAGACGGGTGGCTCACTGATGGGGACCTGGAGAACCACCTTCATCGCCCTGCCTCAGGCTGTCCAGAGTCCTAAGAACAGCCTGAACAACTCCCCCATGTGGTTCCTTAGTTAAAAACACTCCCATTGATCTTAAGAAAAACATTCATCAGCACAGGAAGAGCACTATGGGGAGATGGCTCAGTGGAATAAGCACTTCCCTGGCAAGTGCAAGAGGCTGAGTTCAATCCCCGGTTCTGCCAAAATATAAAAAAATAAAGGGTGACACATCAGACTCATTCAAAAGAGCATCTCCGTCAGACGAGAACTTCTGGAAAATGAAGAGACCAACTTGGGCCCGGGAGAAGACAGCTGAGACACAAGTAGCTATGAAAGGCCACAATCCAAAAGAGCCCTTTATCAGTTAACACAAGAGTCAACATACTTAACACAGAGCTTGATTCAGGCCCGAAATACCCAACCCATAAACATATGAAACACACTTAACCTCATTTCTTTTCACATAAAAGCAAATGAAAACTTCAGAGACATAAGCCCGGCAGCTTTCAGAATAGCTAAAAGTAAGTACAGTGAAGACATGACTTATGAGCAAATTGCACTCTGGAAGAAATTGGTCATGAGTCAGACTGGTCTGTATCTGGTAAAGAGAATTTTTTTTTTTTTTTGTATTTTTTTAGGGAAAGGTCTACAAGGTGTTCAGGGTCTCACTACTAGATCAGACTTGTAGTGATCCACCTGTTTATAGCCTCCCAAGAGCTGGGATTATAAACACATGCCACCACGCCCAGTCTCAATTGCCTTCTCAGCATGCCCCGGGGGTGGGGCCGGCACAGCAGGCCTGGGGAATGGACCCTCCAGCCCCTGCACTAGCAAAGTTAATCTTCCACAGTACAGCTGTGAAAGTTTGCAACCTGAATGTTCATAAGTCAGGGACTTCTTGTAGGAGGTAAGACTATTGGTAAAGGTCCAGAGGAGAGGGCCTGAGGATATAGCTCCACAGTCTAAGTGCCTATCTGGTAAGAATCTGAGTTTGATCCCCAGTACTGCATGCTGTACCCGCCCCCCGACCCAAACCGAGGCATGGTGGTGCACACTTGTAATCTCAGCACTGGGGAGGCTGAGACAGGAGGATCACTGTGAGTTTGAAGTATACAAAATACAGCTGTATAAAGACCCTGTACCAAATAGATAATTTTTTTTAAAAGGTCCACAGGGGAAAGGACACTGCTTCTGCCTCTTGGAGCACTCTCCTGTGTCCCCAAGGTGGGGCATGAGCCTGTGTGTGGGAGCTGGTTTGTTCTGGGGCTTGTTCCCAGCGCACAGAAGAGGGGCTCACGTCCACCCGGATAATCATACAGCAATGTCCCTAGTGGGAGACCCAGACACCCGTCCCTGGTGGCATATGTAATGATGGTTCACCTGCACAGAGGAACTGGCAGAGAGTGGAACGCAAAGCCCTCATGTAGATGATAGAGGCAGGAGTCTCGGACTTGTCGGAGCAAAAGCAAACCAAGCTAGCCACAACAGATCATATAATAACTTCACTGAGGGAGTTGAGGAGTGTCCCAAACTCTGTGGCACTGCCCTCCTGCACGTGCCCCAGCTCCACATCTCCTCCCCAGGGTAACTGATGTCACCACCATTCCTGGCAATGTCAGCCACCTTATCCCCCCAACTTGGCTCTTCTCCGAAAGCAAAATGACCTTGAAAGGGAAACACATGGAATCCGTTTGGGACATTGTGGCCACCACAACAGCACAAATAAGGGTGCTCCCAAAACTACTGCAGAAAATGGAATTAATGGTGGCCTCGGTGCATTCGCAGCACAGGGGAAGACTCTCGGGGAGAAACGGCAATACGCGTCTCACTGCACTATTTTTGATTTAATTATTCACAGTATCTTTTATTTATTTTTTATGTACTTTGTTACTTATTTTATGTATTTAGTATGGAGTCTATAGGGTCAACAGGGTCTCACTATACAGATTGAACTCATAGTGATCCTCCTGTTTTCAGTCTTCCACACGCTGGGATTATAGGCACACACCACCACGCCCAGTCTCAGTCACCATCCTGGTGCACCCTGGGGGCAAGAACGGCATGGCGCAAGGGGACTGAACCCCAGTCCCTGCACCTGTCTAAGCAGGTGCTGTAGTCCACTGAGCTACTGGCTGGCCCTCATTGTTCCTTTTCTTTCTTTCTTTCTTTCTTTCTTTCTTTCTTTCTTTCTTTCTTTCTTTCTTTCTTTCTTTTTCTCTCTTTCTCTCTCTCTTTCTTTTTTTCTTTTTTTTTTTTTGGCTGTACTGGGAATTGAACTCAGGACCTTACACTTGCCAGGCAAGCACTTATCCTACTGAGCCATCTCCCCAGCCCCCCTCATAGTATCTTTTGATAACACCTGGTACATACTTGAAATTTCCTGAGATCAGAGCTTGCTGCTGTACTTCTGGCCCTGGATGTTCTCTTGCTTTTGGATAAAGCATATTTACTTGGCAGAGCTGCACCCTGCCTCGGGGCCTCTATGTGCCAGGAAGGCCCCGCTGTCTCCTTCTGTTGGTGTCAGCCTGGCCCCCACTCATCTGAACAAATCTCCATGAGCTACATTTCTAATAGGCTTTGTGGGATTGCGGTCTGGTTTTGCCAAAATATGATTGTAAGTGCCGGACATATTGGTGAAGCGTCTGAACTCCAGTTTCCTCTCTCTTAATTTGGGACCAAGGGTGTTTTGGGCCAGAGGTTGGAACATAGCAAGGACCTGGCACACAGGATGTGTTGTCAGCACTTGGAATGCTTCTGAGCCTGTGCTTCCTCTTGGGTGGTGGCTCTGGACCTCCCTTGAGAATCGGTGCGATTCCTTCAAGATCCTGAAGCAATTCCCCATCAATTTCCAGCTTCTAGAAGCCCTGTGTCCCTGTAAATCTTGATTCTTATCAACAAGCCATGGTGTTGAACAACTCTGACTCTGGCTACTGCCCTGGCCCTGGATTTGTGCCATGATTCAAGCAGCGGGGGGAGAAAAGCCCTGACTCTTGCCACCACAGCAGCGCTGCCCGCACACAGGCAAGCAGCCCAGAGGCACTTCACTCGGTGCCCTGCGCAATCCAGCCTGCAGGCCTGCCAAGCCACTGCAGGAGTGTCAGCCGGCCTGCAGCCACACTACGCACAAGGGCCCCATTGCCGGGCTGCCCTCTGCTGTCAGCACTGCGAGTGCACATCACAAGGCGGGTGCTGCCTTTCCTGCCACCACCTCTCTCTGCTCTGTGCCTGGCTGGAGGACATGCGTGTCCGGGCCCTCAGCACTGTGGGGCCACTAGCGCCAGAGGCCCTTGCTAGCAGCACCGTTAGCACCACCAGTGCCCAGGAAGCCACACCAGCCGATAGAGGCCATGAGTCCAACAGGGGAGCAGTGCCTGGTGAGAGCCCAGCACCCCTGCTGTCTGCACCCAACCTGCTGGAATGGCTGGAATGCCCTCACTTTTGTCTGACCCACAGGGGGTCTCTCTGACTCAGCCAGGGTACATATCATACCTTAAGTCACTGACCACGGCCAAAGAAACCACAGGAAGACCACACTACAGAAATAGAGCCAACACTACATCACAAAATGATGCCCCGTGAAACATCTTTAGGACAAGTTGCTTCTGAGGCATGTCACTGCCAAGAGCATGAGGTAACAGAAACATCAGATAGAAAAACTCAACATAGAAGCATAAGAAGTATGAAAGAACAGGACTACAAAGCCTGCAGAGGATCCTAATAAGGCTAGCAACAGATCCAAAGCAATCGATACGGATGGACGAAGTACCTGCTAAATAGCAGAAATTCTTAAAAGCTCAAGGAAATACATGAGATCACCGAGAAGCCATCAGATAAAACTAGGGAGAGATGCAGGAGGTGAGCGTGAAATTAGCAAAGTGAGATTTTAAAGGAAACCAACCAATTCTGGAAATGAAGAGCTCCATAAGTCAAAGAATACAGATGGTTCTCAACACTAGGACAACCACTGTGAAGGTTAACTGGTTATATCAATTTGAGAAACACCCGACTAAACTGGCTCAGCATGGCTCGGATGTAGAAGACCCACCCTAGGATGGCTTGCCTGCAGGGTGGTATAAAATGCAAACAAAGAAGAAAGGCTCGCTTCTGTTTTCCTGGAGGGGCTCCAGTCTTCTCCTTCGTCTTAGACATCATCTCTTGGCTTCCAGTGCAGACCCTTTGGCTCTCTGTCAGAGACCCTCTTGGCCTCCTGATACATGCTCCCACAGGACACCATGGTGTCCAAACCTTCAGCCAGATCCTCTGGATTTCCACTACACAGACAGACCTTTCTTACTCCTCCATATCTGACCCTGTGGTGGCCATTGTAACGCAATCTTGCAAATCTTCATATATTTGGCTAACTTGCCTTTCAACTATTTCTCTAGGGAGCAATGACTGATATACCCATAGAGACAGAGACCAGGTCTGACTGCTGCATGCGGTCAGGAGGAAAGCTGGAGGGGAGTGTGTAGGTGAGAAGGCTGACAGGGAGCAGAAGGCCAGACAGGAGTGGTATAGAGAGGAGGGTTGATACATAGAGAAGACTGACCAGAACTGAGCCTAACTAATGCACTAAACCCGGTGAACAGGTGCTTGAGTATGAAAGCAAGCCACGGCCAAGGCCACACACAGGATGACAGCCAATAAGGAAAGAGAACTATTCCCATACTTGAGACAGAACTTCTTACCCAAACTGATCTGTAACTGTCAATGCAGAAACACTAGAAATGTGACAGATACCTCTAAAACTTCTTACCTCCCTAAGAAAGTCCCCAGAATTCTTAACTCTCACAGGCACAGGACAGGAATTTCCAGACCAAGTGCACAAAAAGCAAATACTTAAACTGTTCAAAGAGACCACAGAAGGGACTAATAGACCCAGGAAGCAATAACTGAGACATTCAGTGAAATCAAAGGTATAAATAAGGAGTTAAATGATTTGATGAATATACTGATGAGCTCAAGGAAGATAAAAATAAGTAGTTGCATGAATGAAGGATGATGATGTAAGCTATGCGTGGCAACTTTAGGAAAGGATTACAGGGTGGAAAATAATCGAGTAGAAGTCATGGAAATGAAAAACACAATTGAACAGTATGGCAACAGACATAGCTTTAGATGAGAATAACAGGAATTGGAGACAAGAATGTTGGGGCTGGGGAGATAGCTCAGTGGTCTAAGCACCTGCCTGGAAAGCAGAAGGACTTGGGCTCAATCCCCAGTACCGCATGCCATGCTGGCCACCGAGCACACTGCCTGTAATCCCAGTACTGGGGAGGCTGAGATAGGAGGATCACTACAAGTCTGAGCTGCATAGTGACAATTAACTAATTACCAAATTAATTAATTAGCTTTTTTAAAAATTTAAAGAAAATGTTAATGCTACCAATTGGTTAATGATACTCTGAAAACAAACATCTGTGAGAGGTCAGTTCAAGCACTCCTAGATGATTCTAGAAGAACAAATGTAATAATCCTAGGCAACAAGAAAAGGTTGGATAAGAGAGCTAATGGTATAAAAAATGTATTCACTGAGACCGATATAGAAAACTTTCCCAATCTAGGAATTGAATTGAATGTCGGGTACATGGGACATTTAGAACTCCAAATAGACACAGCCAGAAAAGACTATCCATGACACAGCATAGCTAAAATCACAGGAATTCAAACCAAGGTGAGAATACCAAGAGCCAAAAGCCATTAGAAAAAAACAATCAAGAAACTTATAAAATAAAGCAAGTCTTCAAAATAGCAGAACAGTTCTCAGTACAAATCTTAAGCACCAGGAGAGCTTGGACTGATGTTTTTTTCAAGCCCTATAAGAAAACAATTGCCAATCCAGAATACTGTCATCTGCACAATTATCCTTCAAAATATAACAAGTACAATACTTCCCCAAAAAAGATACTTTAAAAAATTCGTGACCACCAAATCAGCATTGCAGAAAATACTGAAAGGAGTTCTAGACAGAGACATCAACAAAGACCCCTGATGAAAGAACGCATGGGGGAGCATTGATCAATGAAAATAGAAATGAATCTGTGCTGAAAACCTCATCCAACGACAGGAATCTGTAAAGACCTTCCAATAACAATCCCCAAAGACAAAGACTGATAGACTGGATCAAAAATCAAAACCAAATTATAGGTTGCCTGCAAAGAGACACAGGCGGAAAATGATACTCAGCAACCAGAGCCCCAAAGCAAGCAAGAGTGGCCATCCTGATTTCAGTCAAAGCAGACTGCAGACCCGATTAGAAGAGACACAAGAAGATCACTGCGTACTAGTAAATATATATACATGTGCTCAATGCCAGCACATAGTTCACACAACAACAAAACCACTTGAAGGGCTGGTGAGATAGCCCAGCAGGCTAAGCACCTGCTTTGTCAAGTGCAGAGACCAGGGTTCCATCCCCCATCCCACATGCCATGCTGGTCCTGCCCCCATGAGCACTGAGCCAGCCACTGAGACCAGGCATGGTGGCACATCCCTGTATTCCCAGGGCTAGGGAGGCTGAAAACAGAAGGATCACTATGCGTCTGAGCTGCACAGTGAAACCCTGTAACAAATAGATAAAAAATGGTTAAAAAACTTAACACTTGACATTACAAGTACAGATGAACATCAGCACAATCATAGTGGGGACTTCAGTGCCTCACTCTCAAAACAAATCAACAAATATACAACAGAATTGAAACATGGTATTGAATGAATGGACTTAACAGCCGTCTACAAAGCATTTCATTCAACAATAGCAGAAGACATATTCTTCTCAACAGCCCACAGGACTTGCCCTCAAATCGACTGGATATTAACTACAAATCAATCTTAGACAAATACAAAAAAAACTGAAATAATGTTTTACTTTCTATGAGATACTACCAAAATGAAACTGGAAGTCAAACATAAAAGAAAACACAGAAACTATGCTGATACATGGAGATAAAATATTACATCCTTGAATAATCAAGAGGTCACTGAAGAAATTAAAGGAGTAATTTCAAATTTCCTAGAATGGATTGACAGTGGCATAAAGCATTCCAAAGCCCATGGGGCACAGTGAAAGGAGGGAAATTTATGGCTGTGAATGCTTACTTTAGAAAAATGGTAATCCCAAATAAATAACCAAATGATACATCTCAAGAGAAATACATACCCAAAACTTGCAGAAGGAAATAAATTATGGTGATGCTTGCAGAAGAAATTAATACAGTTTACACTAAAAAAGAATAAATGAATCACAAAGCTTGTTCTTTGGAAGGGTAAATAAGATCAATAAATCATTTTCCAAACATACCAAAAGGAGAAAAAGAAAAGATCCCTATTGATGCAATTTAAAATGAAAAAGGCAGTGTCATGACAGACATTGTTAAGATTCAGAGGACTATAAGAAAGTGTTTCAGAATTTTATACTGTAATAAATTGGAGAATCCAAAAGAAAAGGACACAAATGGATGTGGGCAAGGGGATGTGAGGAAGGTGGGGGCAGGAGAGGAGATACCAGGATGGGGAGGGAAAATGATCAGTGAAACACAATTGCTTTTCTGCAAAGGTAAAGTCAATAAACTTTAGCTACACTAGCCAAGAAGAAAAAGAGAGAAGCCAAAATAAAATCAGATATGAAAAAGGACACATTAGAGCTGATACCATGGAAATACAAGAATTGTAGGGATTTAGATGAAAACTTGTATGCAAACTCACTGGAAAACCTAAAAAAGACAAATTTATGGACACCTACCCTCTACCAAAATTGAGCCCCAAGTACATGAAAAGCCTGATCCAATAGATCAGTCACAAATATTAATACAGAGTCTCCCAGCAGAGAAAAGAACAGGACCTATAGCTTAACTATTAAATTTCACCTAACTTTTAAAACACCAATGCAAATTGTTTTTAAGCTACTCCAAAGAACTGAAAGGACTAAGGCTTTCCACACTCATGCTCTGAAGCTAGTATTGCCTTGTTATAAAAACCAGACAATTTCAAAGACAGACTCTAAATCCTGAGAACAGAGACATAAAAATTCTCAATAAAATACTCAACAGATCAGATCAACAGCACATCAGATAGACCATTCATGCACCAGGTTCAGCTTGGTTCCTCCCAGGATGCAATGATATTTCAACATGTTGCTATTTGCATCTTAAATGCTTTCTCCAAGACAAACATGCCACAGGCAGCCTGTGGCTCCAGCCTGTGGCACTATGGGGAGGGGCTGGAACCTTCAGGAGGCGGGGCCCTAGAGGAAGGAAGTGAGGTCACTGGTCTTGAAAGGAAGTGAGGACCCAGCTGACCCTGCCTTCCCAACTGAGAAGATCTAACAGCTTTGTTTCTCTGCAAGCTTATTACTTTGATGTTCTCCAGTCTGGGACCAAAAGTAACAGAGCCAAGCAATGCTAGACTGAAACCTCTGAAGCTATAAGCTAAAGTGGCCTTTTCTTGCTAAAGTTCATCTCTCAGATACTTTCATACATCAAGAGAAAGCGAGCACAATGCACAAATCAGTGAATGTGGTATGCTTGAGAAAAGTAATCGTCTCAGTGGATGTCAAAAATCATCTGTTAAAATGCAACATCCTTTGTGATACAAAAAAAAAAAAAAGCCCTCAATAAAATGGTGTTCGTAGATCAGACCTCAAAATAATAAAGACCATCTATGGCAAAACTACAACCAACATAATGATGAATGGGAAAAGCTGAAAGTATTTCCTCTAAGATTAAAAACAAGACAAGGCTGTCTACTCTCACCACTTTCTTCAGCATAGTGCTTGAAATTTCAGCTAGAGCAATTAGGCTGGAGAAATAAATGACACACCTACAGGCCAAGTTATCAGTGTTTACAGATAATGTGATTCTGTATAGGGCAGCCTAAAGGCTGCACCAAAGGGTTGCTCACACTGGTGCATGGATCTGGTACATTAACAGGATGCAAAATTGACACTCCAAAATCAGTTGGCTTTCTAAACACCAATAACAAATTTGCTGAGAAAGAAGTCATGAGAGTAGTCTCCATCACAATAGCTTCAAAGAAGTAAAATACCTAGGAATAAACTTGGCCAGGGAAGTGAAACTTCTTTACAATAAAATTTACAAACCACTGATGAAATCAATTGAAGAAAGCTCAAAAGATGGGAAGATCGCCCATGTCCCTGCATTGGAAGAATCAACACTGTCAAGATGCCCATACTGTCCAAAGTGACATATAGACTCAACACAATCCTCGAAAAAATACCGACAACTAGCCAAGTGTGGTAGTGCATGTCTACAATCTTAGGACTCTGCAAGGTGGAGGCAGAAAGATAATAAGTTAGAAACCAGAATAAATAGCTTAATAACTTAGCAAGACCTTGCCTCAGTATAAAAATTTAAAAGATGCTAGAGCTCAGTGCAAAGACCCTGGGTTCAAACTCAGTATAGGAAAGAAAAAGGCAGGGGGAAGGTTAGGAAGGAAGGAAGGAAGGAAGGAAGGCAGGAAGGAAGGAAGGAGGGAAGGAAGGAAGGATAGGGAAAGATAACATTCCTCATGAAACTAGAAAAAAATCATAATATTCATATGGAATCACAAAAGACCCAGAATAGCCAAAACAATCTTTAGGAAAAGGCAAAGGTGTAGGCATCACGACATCTGATTTCACAACATTCTACGGGGCCACGGTAACCACGGGGCACCTATTGGTATTACCACTTACACACTGACTAATACAGATTCTGGACAAAGCCACACACAACTGTGTTTTTGATGAGCAGAATATATGTATTGAGGGAAAGAAGCTCCTATCCAAGAGAGGGACAGGAGCGGAGGCCACGTGGGTAGTCCCTACACAACTGACTTTTTTACAAACGTGCCAGAACCCAACTAATTCTTGACAAACCAACTCACTGCAGTTGGGGCCAAATGTATACATTTAGCAGCCTCTTCAACAAGTGTGCTGTAAAAACTGGATATCCACACATAAGAGTTTGAATATTTTATTATTATTATTATTATTATTATTATTTTTTTTTTTTTTTTTTTGTGGAACCAGGGATTGAACTCAAGCCCTTTCGCTTGCCAGGAAAGTGCTTATTCCACTGACCCATCTCCCTGCCCCCCCTTTTTAGGGGGAACTGGGAACTGAACTCAGGCCCTTGCACTTGCCAGGCAAACACTTATTCTACTGAGCTATCTCCCCAATCCCTAAAAGTTTGAAATTTAACCCTTTTTCCTGGTACAAAAATCAAGTCAAGGTGGATCAAAGACTTCAATGTAAGGCCTGAAACTCTGAACCTCTTGGAAGACAACATCACGGAAATAGCTGAAGACATTGTTAGAAGCGATGACTTCCAAGATAGGACATCCAGGAGCACAGGAGCAACAGAGAAACTTGGCAGATGGGATTATATCAAAATAAGAGCTTCTTCCTGGTTAAAAAAAAAAAAAATGAAACTAATGAAGAAACAACCTATAGAATGAGAGAAAATACTGCCCAGCTATTCATCTGACCAGAGTGTTAATATCCAAATTGCACAAGGAACTCAAAAATGTAAAGTTAATAATTAATTTAATTAAATAGCAGACAAGGGACTTCAACAGATACTTCTCCGAAGAATAAGCATGAACGACCAACAAATACATGAAAAATGTTCAATATTGTTAGGCATCAGTAGAAGTAAATGAAAACTGCAAACTCTCCCCAGTTATAGTTGCTACCATGAAAAAAAAATACCAGTAAAGATTTAGTAGAGTAAAATGAACTTGTTTACACTGTTGGTGGGACTATAAACCAATGTGGCCATTATATGGAATAGTATAGAGGTTCCTCAAAAGACTAAAATTAGATTTTCCATATGATCCAATGAGCCTACTATGGGCATCTATCCAAAGGAAATCAGTATACCCCGGAGAACCCTGCATACCCTGGTTATTGTGGCACTGTCTGTAATATCTGAGATTCAGAATTATCCAACAGATGAGTGGGTAAGTAGGATGTAGTATTATACACTAGGAAGTGTCATGCATCCTTAATGAAGCCTGAGGTTCTGTCTTCTGAAGAAAAATAGATGGAAGTGGCGAATGCTATGTGCAGAGAGATGAGCTAGACATAGGTGAAGTACCGCACATTCACAAGGTAAAAGGAGTCGGTCTGAAAGTAGAATAGAGCAATTGCTTGGTAGCGAGTCGGGGTGGAAAGAGGAGGTTGGAATTGACCAGGACATATTATCTGCATCACAGGACTCAATAACTAAGTGAAATATGTTAATAAAAATTTACAAAAATAAATCCTCCTTGCTTTATAGGACTTCTGCTTTCTGTCTGGCAGCATTTAAAAGTGGTTGTCTCAGCTATTCTGAAAGCTCATGAATAGCATTGTTTTAGGGGTCATTTAAATCTAGAAACTTAGATTCTTCACTTATAACACTTTTCCTGAATTAATTTTTGAAAATTTCTCTCGGCCTGCTCAATTCTCTGGAGAAACCTTGTTATTTGGATCTTAGATCTTTCAAAATTGTGATCAAATTCTTTTTTCTCTATAATGTTCTATCCTTGATGGAACATTTCTTTTTTTTGCTCTATTTTCTCTTTTGCTCTATTTTTCTGAAAAATTCAACTTTATCTTCCAACCTTTCTATTTATTTTTTTTTTCCTTTTAATGTGTGTTTGGTTTCCAATAGGATTTTTTCATGCCTGGGCTGGTTCTTTTTTTTTTGCTTCCTGCTCTTCTTTTGTAAATACAATATTTTCTCATATAGAGATATTTCTTACTTATTTTCCGGATGATATTTTTTTCTGTTTTCTTTTTTTTAAAAAATTGTGTGTGTGTGTGTGTGTGTGTGCGCGCGCGCGCGCGCGCTTGACTAGTGACTCTTAATAGAAAGAGTGTGTCTCCAGGGAGCACTGTATGAGACACTAATTGCCACAATTGGGGATTTATACACTAAGGATATCTGGTGCTTAGAGGCCAGGAATGTCACTAAACATCTTCCAACCCACAGAACGGCCCCAAAACGAAGATCCCCAGGATTGAAGCTGGGAAACTTCTGCTTAGGGGTGTCCCTCCGTTCTCCAAGTGAAAGAATGACATGATTGAACCGACCTTGCAGTTCTCAGCAAAGCCTGTGGACTGCACTGTGCTACTCTGCTGGGCGCTGGTGTGGATAAAACATATCATGGCAAGATATCGGACTCTATCTTCACAGCTTTCTCTTTGATGAATCGGTTTGCTCAGAGCACAGTACTGTAACTCTCCTATTAACTAACTCTCCAGTGAGTGTCTCATGCAGTGTTCCCTGGAGAGAAACTCTTTCTATTAAGAGCCACTAGTCAAACGCACACACAGGCACAATTTTTTTGAAAAAGAAAATAAAACTATATCATCCAGAAAATGAATAAGAAATATCTCTATATGAGAAAATATTGCATTTACAAAAGAAGAGCAGGAAGTAAGAGAAAAGAACCAGCCCAGGTATGAAAAATCCTTTGGAAACCAAACACACATTAACAAGAAAAAAGTTGAATGAATGACCTTCATAGTCACTGCGTGGAAAATATTTTTTAAAAAATCAACTGGAATCTCAGTAAAAAAAAAAAAAATTGCACATTTAAAGAAATCACCAATAGAGCAAAAAAGAAACTGTACAGGGTAGGAAAAATTTTAGAAACAACCGTACCTCAGACAAAGGACTCTAGAACATATAAAGAATTGAAAAAATTTTGCTCCCCCAATTCAAAGACCCAATCCAAAAATGGGTATCTGAGATGAATGCAAACATCTTGGATGAAGAAATACAAATGACAAATAAATATATGAAGAAAATATTCAACATCATTGGTCACCTGAGATACAGTTGTAAGATTTATAAATGCCATTGGAGTTCCAACTGCTTGAATTTACTCAACCATCAGAGATTTATTGAGCATCTGGTAGACACTCAGCACAGGGCCAGGTGGCTGCCGTCAAGCTAAGAAGGGCAAGATGTCCTCCTTGTTCTCCAAGGAGCTGCCATGTGGTCGCTCAGGGATGAGTTCCACACAAGAAGTGGCCACGCAATAGCTACGTAATTGTAGGATAAGGATAGGGACGTGGCTGCCTAGTTCTCAGAATCCTTCTAGGCTAATCTCTCTAGTGCTTGATATTCAACAGAGGAAACAGGACGGGCAGCATCCCCCAGCCAGGAGAACAGGCTGCCCCCGAATCTGACCCAAGGGCAGCACCACTTCTGGCCTCAGGAACTGTGGAAAAAATTCATCTTTTCTGTTTAAGCCACTCGGGCTGTGGTACACTGTTATAGAAGATGAGGAGATGAACACGAGAGTCCCCTGTGGCAACTGTGAGGAGGCAGGAGAGGAAAGACAGTGAGAAATGTCTTCCAGAAGAGGAAAACTGGGTAACTTTAGTCATCAGTTTGAACTCTTTCCATTTGTTCGTAAGAGCATGAATCTTTGTCATGTACTCTACACCTTCCTGGGCCCTCCCTTTCCTTCAGGATGTGGCCTTCTCGCTGTCTGGGCCCTGTGCTGTGTGGTTTTACTTCCCTCCTGAGGCTCAGATGCTTCTCACAGGAACTCACACAAGTCGCTGGGCTGAACACAGTGGCCTCCCTCTGGACTCTCTCCACTGAGCCCTATGTTTTGTTCTTAGCCCTTGTTTAACTGGCCAAGCAGGCCACGTGTTCTCAAGCCACTGCCATCCCCCACACATAGTTCAGCCTCCCTTGACTCTCAGAATTAGGTGAACACACAGCTCAGCTTCCTGCCACAGGGCTGGCCCTGGCTTCTTCAGCCAT
The DNA here is from genome assembly GCA_004027165.1 of Ctenomys sociabilis. Lineage (NCBI taxonomy): Eukaryota > Metazoa > Chordata > Mammalia > Rodentia > Ctenomyidae > Ctenomys > Ctenomys sociabilis. The sequence continues at coordinate 49,663 of PVKA01013145.1, forward strand.
ACTCTGATGCTTGCATGTGTTATCCATCACCACTTAACAAATGATCACAAACATAATGCTTACCCCACACACACCTTTGTTATTCCATATCTGTGGGCAGAATATATTTTAAAAATTGATTTCACTTGCTTATATTAATGCACATAGGGCTTCCAGCCATGTTTCGCCTGCTGTGGACCTCTCACTGTTTCTCATCAGGTGGCATAACTCCAGAGCATCCAGGCACTCATCAGCATAGCTGCCCAACTGATGTCTACAGGGACCACAGGAAGTGGCCGTTCCACGTGGAGGACAGAAAGCCTGGAAAGGACAGGTCTAAGCAAAAGTGAACACCCAGCGGAGAGGGTGCTCAATCGGCCTCTGAGAGATTGGAAAACCCTTAAAGATGGTTCATGGCTCCAAAATGGCATTTGAGCTACGGCTCAGTTCCACTCAGGGCTGTTGAATGCCTTCCTGGGTTGCTTTCTGCCTTCCTTCTTGTATTGTCTGTTCACCTCTCAAGGAGCTTTTCGGGGATACTTGCTCTTCCTGAATGGGTATTTTACTGGGCTGCTTCTTCTGGTCCCTTGCAAGACTCCCAGTGGGATAAAGGATTTTAATACCCTAGGGCCACTGGTGTGGAATTCCGGCTGCAGGGTGAATAAACGGGGCCAAGCGATCGATGCGTTCCCACCCAGCAGCGATCTGGGCAGTTAGCTCAGTACAGAACTGCTGACTGAGCCTGGAAATGAGCTCCCTGCAGACACAAGACCTTATCCATCTCCTGCGTCAAGCCTCAAGGCTTCTAGCCTGTGATAGATCACCGCTGTGCATCGAGGGCCTGGACCTCTGCAGCACTTGCCTCTCCAGAACACACAGGCTCTGTGGGAGAAACCCACTCCCGGAACAAGTCAGCTGAGCTCTGATGAACAGCCTGATGAATAGCCCAGGAGGAGAGCTATGGTCCCATAAGAAGGTTTAAAACACTGCTGGTCCCTTGTGGGGTCAGCAGAAGCTAAGAATTTTTGGGCAAAGAGCCATTGCTTTACCTGGAGGTCTCTGTGTGAGCTCCTTTGAAATTCAGCCCAATGTGAGAGCAGAAAAAAGGCACCTTCCAGATGTTAAAACCATATGTTTTAGGACACTCTGCAAGCCAAGCCCAAAACCTCCCACATTTTCAAAATTAATGAAATACAAAAGGAGAAGCATTGGTTTTGGTCTGTAGCTATGAAGCAGACATGTGGGTGTTTAACCCCAACAAATGCCCAAGGTAGAGGCATCTCCTGGCATGAAGGGCTCCTTCTCTCCAGAGCTGAGCTCCTCCTGGGCCTTCCAGTCTGCAAGAAAGGCAAATTGTCACACATCTCTGGACGCAAGAGAGTCCCCTCCTACTCTGAAGTCAGTTTGCAAATGGCCAGCAGAAAGGTCACCGTAACTCTCTATGATTCATCAATTTGAGTGTTTCCTTTGAGGCCGGATATACTGCTACATTGTCCTGGTTTGCTTCAAGCTCCTGGGCTCCAGTGAACTTCCTGCCTCAGCCTCCCAAGCCAGCTAGGGCCACAAGTGCAGGCCACTGGCTTCAGCAATTCAGGACTGGAAGGCAGAAACACACCTAGCTTGTGTGTGGATCACATCAGGCATGCAGGACGAAATGTAGAAGAAATTGTGACTGAAGGCCACATCCAGTGAAGCTCTTGAAGTTGTGGGGGTGAGAGGGAGGATGTGATGGAACAATAAAGACAGAAGCAATACACAGAAAGCTGAGGTCAGGTGGAGCCCTCTCTCCAGATGGAAGGAAGAGGAATTTCTCAACCACTGCATGTGATTTGATTTCTAGATTTGCAGGTTGGTGTCATGTGACACCCCTTTGCTTACCTAGCCCACTTCTTGCACCCCTTGCTCGCTGGGTCGAGATGTCTGCTCACCTGGAGTGCTCCAGACCCTCAGGGTCTTCCTTGGATGCTCTGGGCTCCACAAGTGTGAATGATCATTAGCTCAGCCACACCTGACCGCTGAGCACTGCTGAAGAAGTTCAGGACCCTGCCAACCCCTTGGGAAGGGGTAAGAGCCCTGCCTGGGAAGGGAACAAGTTTGTAGGTCCTTCTGCTTCCCCAGAGAAGTACATGGATACCCAGGGGCTAGGGATGCTGCCGACCCCTGGAGTGTACTGAACTCTAAATCCTCAGAGTGTGGCCCCAGCTAGGCTAGGGAGATGGAGTCTGTCCCATCACTCTACTCTCTGTGAATTGATGGCTTTCCTGCTACAATAGGCCCTGTTGGTTGCTGTCCCTCAAACCACTCCAGCTTGCTTTCTGCTTTGGAGAGGTTCATGTGGACAGCTTCTTTTTTCCTGAGTTCTCTGAAACTAGAACCCAGTTTATCAGAACTGAGCTATAGTGTACCTTCTGGGATTTTCTCTCTCTAAAAGGAAATCCAGGAGAAGAAATGCCCTTTTTAGTCTCTGGTTTAGCTTCCAGTTTATTCTTTTACAGTTGAGGAGGACAGAGGTCTAAGGTCACCATCAAGGAGTCAAAAGCAAGGTCTCTTCTGGGCCACACTCCCTGGAGGCACTTCTGGGAGAACTTGCTCCTGTCTTCTCCAAGCCTGTCAACCTTCCTTCATTCATGTCATCCCTGGGGTCTCCCTGCCTTCTCCTTTGCTGCAGCAGTATCTCTTGTGCCCCTTTCACACAAGGTCGCCTTGTGACTACATTTGGGGCTTACTTGGATAATCCAGGGTAATTTGCCCATCTCAAAATCCCTCACTTAATCATATCCACAAAGTCTTCTTTATAACATGAAAAATCCTCACAGATTCTGGGGATTAGAATGTAGAGATCTTGAGAGTTAAGGATGGACATTATTCACATTTTGTTATGGTTGGTGTGTATTTGTCCCCCTCAAAGCCTCATGCAGTCATTGAGGCACAGTTCTACAGTTTGATTAATTCATGATCCAAGACTGGGATTATGGCTCTAAGTAATGCTGGGGTTTATGGGTGTAAGTGCTTCACTCAGCCTGGGACAGATAGCCTGAATGTAGCAAAAAAGACACAAAGAGACAGACTTGCTCTCTGTGGCCAGTGTTGCTCTTACTCCTCCCTTTTTGCTCTTGTTCTTCTGCCATCATGAACTGCTGTCCTCTTCCACCTGCCCCTCTGCCTTGGAGCCAGCTGAGCATGGACGGAAACCTCCCCTAACTGTGAGATAAATTAATCTTTCCTTCCTTCATTGTGCATGTCAGGTATTTGTCCTAGAAACAAGAGAATAGTAACTAAGATGTATTTCCTGAGGACAAAGAGGAAGGACCAAGACAGGAGAGAAATGTCTGATGTTCTCCTAAATTTTGTTGCTGTCTCAAATGCCTGTAGCCAGCCTGACTGCAACAGGGACTTCATGAGCTCTCCATATGGTCTCTTACCGAAGCAGGCTACCGCTATGGACCTATCACGTAGGACAGCCCTCCTCACTTCGATCCATGCAGGCCCCTTGCTCCTCAAGCCCAGACAGCCAGTCTGGCCGACACTTGTACGAGGTAGTGTGAGCAACCTCCCCTGACCCTCAGCAGGCTGAGCCTGCATGGTTTGCCTATGCCACAGCCTAAGTTCAAATGGAACCCCTTCTGGGTGGTGCATTCCTGCCTACACATGGTCTCTACGCCAAACACAGCAGGCTCGGCTGGTGACACCAAAGGTCGATGGCCAAGAGGCCCTGTATCCTATTGGTAGCTGCTGCTTTCAAGAGGCAAAATGTGTCATTAACACCAAAAAAAAAAAAAAAAAAACTAGGGCCCAGCATTCAAAGCCTAGCATCCACTGTCCCTGAAGAGCTACACTTTGCCAGTTCATGATTTTTATACCAATTGGGCAAGAACCCTCAGCTGATTGCTGATGTCCTAGAAGCTGACAAGAGGAGTCCCCCTCTGGAGGGCCCTAAAGAAGAGGGTGACAGTAGCAATGATTGTCACCCACAGCTCAAGATCCCACCCACAGTTGCTAGTCATCTCGTATGTGGCTAAGTTCTCCCGCAAGCTAGTGACAGGATATGTCCAGAGCTGTGGCAGCCAGCAGAGGACCACAGGAGCACAAACCCGAAGTTGTCTTAACAAGCAAGAGACATGGCTGGGTCCTTGGTGGCTCGTCCTTCGTCCTCATGACAATTAATTAAATCTGGACTTATGTAGCCTGAGCTGCCTGTAAATCCCATCGTTTAAGCTACGTTGGGTGTAGTGCTGCTTGCATACGTTCTAGAGGACCCAACTACTGTTTTTTAACCTGATACAATTATAAGCAAGGTAACATACATCTAAGGACAAATGGGTCATTCTGGCCATTGTTCTCATAAAATACTTTTTCTGAAAAAAATATTCATTTATTTAGTACAGGGTCTTGCTACTCATCTCAGATTCATAGTGATTCTCCTTTCTCAGCCTGCCATGTTCTGATAATACAGGCAGGGGGCACTATGCCCAGGTTTGGTGGCCATGGCAGACTGGGGGTTCCAGGGCTGGCACAGCATGTGGTACTAGGAATTGAACCCAGGTCCTTGCACTTGCCAGGCAGGCATTTAGACCACTGAGCTATTTCCCTAGATATAAAATACTTTCTGATTCATAAAATTTACCTTTTTATCATATGCCCTTTGCCATGGCTTATAATTATCATTTGCAAATGTCTAATTATTCTAATAAAATAGGGAATTTTGAGAGGACAGGGATGCTGCGTCATCTCAGTCTTCCCTCTGAGACACAGCCAGGACAAAGTACTCATTAAGTCACCAGCTACATGATCAATTTGAATATTAAAATGCCTAATTAAAACGAATTCTATTTGTATTATCTGGGGTTTCAAATCCAAATAATAATGCATTTCCTACAAGAATAGTTACACTTGGCTTCCGTTTCTCATACAAATATAATTACCATTAGTTCCTTGAGTGTTTATACTGCTCCAAGCAGGATGCTAGGCAAGTGGCATTTGTCATCTCTTCTCGTTCTCTGTCTCGGTTTTGGTCTCTCTCTCTCTCTCTCTCTCTCTCTCTCTCTCTCTCTCTTTCTCTTTCTCTCTGTCATACACACACACACACACACACACACACACACACACACGCCCTTTTGCCAATATATTTTAGTTTTCTAAAATATTATTTCTAGCTCACAAACAAGGACACATATTGGCTAAATCACGTATGCGGGACGACAAAGCAAAGGCCCAGAGCCCAGGTCCACTCCATACCCATCTGGTTCCCAATTCGATGAGCTAATTCTCAGCCTGCTGCTCCCCATTAGGACGCACACTGGCATGAAGCATCCAAGATTGATCTCAAGAAAACGTACACATCACGAACTTAGCAGAAGGAAGCTGCAAAGGGAGTAACTATCAGTTGAGCTCATTGCCTCATCCCTCCCTCAAAGTCTGGATTAAAATGAAGAGAAAACACTGCAGGAGCTTCAGAGGAAGTCAGGGAGACCTGCCTCTATGAAAGGACAGCCACGAGAACCAGGGCCACCCACTCTGGTGGAATCACTAGTTGCCGTGAAGGCTAATTTATTTGTAACCGAATACTTCTCAACCACTACTTCGGAATTAAGGCTGGATTGCCACCAAAAGTCACCATAGAAATGTCAGCTGCCCAAGAAAACAAATGTCCACTCAGCCTAGAGGAGGGCAAGCTCTAGGACTGAGAGGAGACAAGGCTGAAGTTGTGGATTGATGACATCTTTCATCCTGTCTGTTCAAAACTCTGACTGCATATATGAAAACGCATATAGTTATATACACTTCATAATTTATCATCGTGCAGTTTATTTTTTATGTAATAATAATTTTAATAATATTTCTTCAGATCTTACAAAACATATTATTGAAGGCATACAAATTGTGGTACCAGATTTACATGCGAAATTCCAACTAGAGCAAATCTATAAAGGTAACAAATATACCATTTTACAACCATTTTGAATTTACAGCTAGAGATGGAGAATATGGTTGAAAAGGATAAGCTTTCAAGAAAACTTAAGTTTTTGTTATTGTCTTAAAAGCAAGCAGTAACATTCAATCATGTGTTCAATCTTACATAATATGTTAAGTTTAGAGATATATCCCCCAACATACATTAATTAATAAAAAGAAACCTGCAAAATACTACACAAAATATAAATACTTCTAAATTTTTTTTAACTCAGTGAACGTGTGTGTGTGTGTGTGTGTGTGTGTGTGTGTGTGTGTGTGT
>PVKA01013146.1:0-55772 GCA_004027165.1 Ctenomys sociabilis
GGGGGGGCGGGGGGGCGTGCAGCGCCGGGGGGCGTGCAGCGCTGCTGGGAGGGTGTGCAGCGCTGGGGGGCGTGCAGGGCTGCGGGGAGGGCGTGCAGCGCTGGGGGGCGTGCAGGGCTGGGGGCGTGCAGGGCTGCGGGGCGTGCAGGGCTGGGGGTTGTGCCTGGCTGCCGGACACGCCGCTGGTGCTTCTCCAGCGGCCGGTTCCTGTGCTGAGAGCTAAGAAGGTCTTTTTATCCCCCCCTCCCCGTCGTCATCTCCATCTGGAGTCTCGAGGAGCAAGCGACGCCCTGGAGCAAGAGGCGCGGCTCGACGACTTCCTGCGGAGCACGTACCCAGCGTACCAAGCGTGGTGGCTGGAAGCACGGGCTCGCCGGGCCCTCCGCGGCCACGTCTGCTGGCCAGCTCCGAGTCGCACTTCTCCCGCATCCAGACGGTTTCAAGCTAGAAGTCCCTAATGAGAACATGTGTCACCCAAAGTGCTGTCATCTCGGAAGATTCCTCCAGAGGACTCCTCTGTTTGGTCGCAGAAGCGCGACCTCTGCCTCGTGCCTCTTTCTTTACTAAGACAACCACTGAGAATTGTGGTAGGAAAGTGAATTAACAGGACGGCCAGGTAGCTCAGGGGATTAAAGCGCCTGCTTAGGCAGACACAGTGACCCGGATTCGATCCCCAGAGTGCCATGCCAGCCCCGCCCCCGGGGCGTGCTAAGGCAGTGATGGAGACTGGGCGTGGCAGTGGTGGTATACGCCCGTAATCCCCGCGCTTGGGAGGCTGAAAACAGGTGGATCACGCCAGTACGAGTCTGACCTGTGTAGTGAGAGCCTGTAGACTCTACTAAACTCACAAAAAGAAGCGAATTAAAAGATTTCCATGCTAACAACGAGTTCAGAAAGTAGTATAAGCGATAAAAATATCAATAACCACAATATCCAGACCACAATATCCAGATCGCTCCCTTGAGCTATCTGGCTGTCCCGTTAATTCACTTTTCTACCACAATTCTCAGTGGTTGTCTTAGTACACAAAGAGGCACGGGACAGAGGACATGCTTCTGCGACCAAACAGAGGAGTCCCCTGGAGGAATCTTCCGAGGTGACAGCATTTTGAGCAACACCTGTTCTATGAGTGCTGCTGAAAGTATCTAGGATTAAGTGTGGCAGAGGAAGGCCCTAACCTCAGGCTTTGGAGAACGGTCTCTAGAGGCTGAAGAATGAGCAGACCTTTCTCTATTAGTCAGTTCAGTCTGCCATAACAAAATGTCATAGATTGGGTGACTAATAATAGAAGTTAATTTTCCTACTGTTCTGTGGGTTGGGGAATCAGAATGGCACCTCTAAGTCCTCATTTAACCTCAGTTAACTCCTAAAGACCCTGTTCCCAAACAGTCACAGTAAAAGGGATTCAATGCCTGGATTTGGGGAGACACACGTGGGCCTTGACACCTTTGCTGTGAAAGGAGTTGGCACAGTGGAAGTTATCTGGGCAGAGGTTGGCGGGGAGCAGAAATCTCAGGTAAATGGACACAGACAGTTTGAAGGCCTAGCAGATCTGGCAGACCTGGCAGACCCGGCACCTTAGGGGACCAAGGAATAGCCCACCAGCACAGGCCTGGCACAGGTTGTGGCGTCTGCTGAGCAGAAGGCAAGAGTCCAGAGCGTTTTCTGAGCGCTGTGTACTTTGTTATGCGGCAGTCAGGATGTTTTGGGCAGAACTTTAGTGAAGAACTTGCACAGTTTTAAATTTTAGAAACAAGAAAGCTGGTTCACATATAAAGAAGAGCTAGTAAGATGGCGGGAACAGGACCACTATTTATATTTAAAAGACTATTCCTGGACCCTACATGTTCAGATATAATCATGATTTTTCTACTTATATCACTGTAGATCAGTTCTGTCCAATAGAAAAACAATGAAAGCTGCAGACATATTGGCTTTTAAGCTATGTAGTAGTCATATTTTAAAAAGTTTTTAAAATGAAATGAAACTTCATATTATGTCTTTTAATCCGTATCACAAATACCAATTCACAGGTAATTAATATAAAAATCAGTAGTGTAATATTTTATGTTTTTGTTATGTGTTGTCACTGCAGGAATCTGCACTTTATGTTTCCAGAATAATGGTTCCGACAAGTTACGTGCCAAACGCCCAGTGTTGTGTGGCGTGGTGCCTCCGGGGCTGCACAGGTCCAAAGCGTGTTCTCACTACAAATACAAAGTGAGAGAAAGTCTTCCTTATTAAATTAAATATTAAGGGAGTAGTTTATTATCAAAACTATGAAACACTGGAATTTTTAAAAGTAGACAAATTTCTTTCCTTTTGTTTTATATTGCAGATTCTGGTTTCTCAAAGCTCTACAACAAAGCAATATTCAATGTTCTTGCTTAATAAGTAAACTTTCTTTGTTTTTAATTTATTTTTTATTTTATTGAAGTACAAATATCAATCAGGCAGTTTCAAGACACCTTAACAATAAGTAAACTTTCTGATGGTACTTTTGTTTATAAAACCATCAGAAAAGATGGAATTTGTAGTTTCTCAGAAGAGTATTTGATGAGAGCATTTACTTGGTCATGGAAATAAATAAGATATTCTTTGCCTCCACAGACTAACCACTGGATACTGGAGAATCAAGAAAAATCCACATTTACATAGTTAATCTTACATAACATTGTTATTGCAAATAACACGGAGGGTGTTTAAAGTGTCACAAATAATGAGATTTAGTGAAACAGTAAGTTAGCATAGTTTACTAAAATTTTTCTCCCAATTATAGTAATATGGCTAAAGGCAAATTTGACCATAAAAAATTTTGAGATTATTACAGACACAACCCTGAAGTCTTCAACTGAAATGATCTAGGTAGGAGTTTTGAATTATGTTCCCTCTGCAAAAGCAATTAAAGTTGCAAGCATTCCACTGTGTTCCTCCATGTCCTCATCAGTTGACCAGGCCATTGGCCACTGCTCATGAGTCCGTGTGTACATTATAACCTTGAAAAGTTCTCTCTATATAAAACCTCGATGCCCAGCTGCTCTGCAGCCTGTTCTGCCTATCAGAGAAGAGTCTGTTTTCCTTCCTGGGGAGGCCAGGCACGAGTTCAGGTCTGTACAAGACCTGAACTTTCCCATTACACTGCCTTTCCAAGCCAGCCCACCCAGGAATCACGCTTGGCCTCTTCCTTCTCCACCAGTCACTCACTGGGCAAGAAATAGAAGGTAAGGAAACACGGGGCTGCCAAAGCGGCCTGTGACGTTGGCTACCTGTTTATTCAGCTCTGGGGAACACAACCAGTTACAGTGCCCTGGCAGGCGCTCCCCTTCAGGTCCAGTGCCATTCTGGGAGCTATTCCCCAGAGGTCTGTAGTGCTCTCCTGCATGAGGATGGCAGCCTTGCTCTAGAACACTCTGTGCACATGGGTGATTCCCTCATAAGAGATATGGCAAGTGCCATACAGTGTCTGTCCTTCCCTCTGATGACTGTACTCAACCAAGCCAGCAGAATTACATGGATCTGGTTACATGGAAAGCGGTGTATCCTGCAATCTAGATTTGCTGCCGAGCCCTTTGCTGTTCTGGCCCCCATTCAGAGCTGACAGCTTCTTGTGCCCTGGATGTCAGGTCAGAGCAGTTTCCCAGGAGAAGAAGGTGCTTTCCATGGACCCTGGGCAGCCCTGGGGCCCCATGCTTCTGCTGCCCAGGTGAGCTGTGCTGGCGCACTGCAGGACCAGCTGGTCATGCTGCAGTGTCCACGCCACGCACAGTGGCCGCTACACTAGCGCCCTGTGCAAGCAGCTGATCGGTGCAGCCATTTGGCGTTACTCAGAGCTTTCATGTCAGAAGGCAAACACTGAGTTACTGAGTACTAAACTCCCTTTTTTTTTCCTTTACCAGGGATTGAACTCAGGACCCTGCACTTGCCAGGCAGGTGCTTATTGTACTGAGCTATCTCCCTGGGCCCTGAATACTAAATTCTTGTTGCTAGGGGAAATGCACAGCTTTGCTTCCAAAAACCTTTAGGTCACATATCAGAACCAGTGTGTTGTATGTGTTTCTCTTTAAAGACACCTACTGATTAAAAATGTGGACCTAGTGGCGGGTCACTGTACTGAGAACCAAATTACAGAATGAAGTCATCAACAAAAAGACAAGAATGCAAAATCTGGTATTAAACAGGCCCCTCCAAAAGATATGAGAGCTGGACCAAAAAAATAAAAACATCGTTTTAACTTCTGTTGGAAATGGCATACCAAGTGACTTAAAATACAACTCTGAGCATGTTTGAAAGAAGACACCAAAGTGCTTTGGTTTTAATTTGGAGTGACAAATAAATTCTACATGTAGGCAGGTCTGTTACGCTGTAACCCCTGAGCAAGGAGAACCCACTGTACCAATTTATGCATGCATGCATGGAGATAAAGTCGCAGATATCGCAGGACGGAGAAGAGGAGGCTGTACCAGGCAAGGGATATGCAGGGGCTGAGGAAGGAAGAGGGAGAGAAAGGGGGCAGAAAAGCAACAGCAGCCCCATCTACCTGAAAGCGAAATAATGGTAGGGTTAGGGCTAATATCGCTCCATCTTTTGTAAGTACTGTGATCTTTGGAAGGCAGCTATGCTCACCACTATACCACCAACGCAGGCAGTACTGTGATCTTTGAAAACAAATACACAAAGGAAAAGAATTTAGATGGTGAATTATGCAAGCCAAAAATGAGGGTCGTGGACTTCCCTCCCATGGCTGGTGGACCCTGGGAATTTACATTATACCTTATTGTGCTGTTCTCTGGGCGTCTTTTTCAAGCCATAAAGCCAGCATCAGATGTATTGGAGACCCACGCTGAGAATATGAAGCATCATCACTCTCGTGGATGGCCATCAGAGGGGGCGTATGAAATGAAAGTAAGAAATACTTTAATGAATGTTAAACTTTTTAAATGTAAACTAGACTGGTGGGTATTAAGGAGAATGTACCTGTTCTTAGTAAGCATATAGTGAAGTAGATATGGACACGTGATAGATATGCACCAATGGCAATAAGACAGATGGGCAAAATACTAGAATTGCTGAGTCCAGGTGAAACATATATAGGTACACATTCCGTTATTATGATAAATTTCCTGTTTGAAATAAAAAAGAAGGCACATGCTCAAAAAAAAAAAAAAAAAAATTGATCAATGGCTGGCCAAATAGCTCAGCAAATTAAAGCACCAGCAAGCAGGCACAGGGGCCAGGGGTTCATCCCGGGCCTACAGTGCCAGCCCCAACCCTCTGAGGTGGCAACTGAGACTGGGTGTGGTGGCACATGCCTGCAATCTCAGCTCTTGGGACGCTGTAAACAGGAGAATCACTAGGAATCCGACCTAGAAGTGAGACCCTGAACACCTTGTAGATCCTTCCCTAAAATACCAAAACAAAAAACTTTGTTTTTTGATCAAATAATCAGCAAGGTCAAGCTTTGCCCACAGTGGCTATGTGTGTATTTCTTTCCAATATATTTACTGTCAGATTTTATAACAAAGGTATTGGGATAATTTAAGCAAAGAAATTTAAATTCAGCCAAATATTTAAGGATAAAGGCAATAGGTACATACATTCAAAAAGTATTTCTTCAAACAAAAATAAAAAGGGATATGACATCTACCTAAGAGATGAAAGGAAAAGTTATGGAAAGGTTGATGTAGTTATTTGTAAAATAATTTAAATATTTTCTGAATTTTGAAGTCAGATTATAGCTATGAAGTAAAATGTATGAAAATGTTAAAGATGAGAGCCGGCAAGATAGCTCAGTGGACTACGTGCCTGCTTAGGCAAGCACAGGGACGGGGTGGGATCCCTAGCAGCCCCACCCAGGTGCATTGAGGTGGCTGTGGAGACCAGGTGTGGTGGCACACGCCTGTAATCACAGCAATGGGAAGGCTGAAAACAGGAGGGTCACTAGGAGCTGGGCTGAGTAGTGAGACCCTGCACAAAATACATTACAAAAAAAAAAAAAAAAATCCTAAAAAGGAGGAAATATAAACAAAATACTTTTGCAAGAGGATAGGATTGCTGACACATAATGCAAATAGGTGATGTATGCAAGTAATATACCAGATTGAAAAGAGAAAAAAGTGTATTGTACCACAGTAGCTAAATTCTTAGGTAATGATATATAGTAGAATTCCTTTGCTATGCCCTTATTCTTTGATTATGAATTTTGTTTCATATTTTCATAATAATGTTTGAAGGAGAAAAGGAGGTGAACAACAATGAACACATGTGAAGATGACCCCTGGGTGCTAGAGGCAAGAGCAGACTTTCTTTTTCATCCTGAATTTTTAACATTTGTATCTTAACAATGTGGCTCAGGGGCTTCTGAGAGTCAACAGCCATTTATCTCGCTGGTGATAGCCGCAGTTACTGCAGAAACTGCTCCTGGTTCGTGCAACTAGAAAACAGCTGAAAACAATCAGTTAAGCTCTGAGGGGCAAAATTAAACCTTGCCTGGGACTTATTTTATGTGAATTTATACTATTCTTTGTTTGTTTGTTTAATAGTTTTTGGTTTCTTTCAGCAAATGCACAAAAAGATATGAAGCAAATGTTGCCATTATCCAAAACTGTTATAAATGTGATACTAACAAGCATTTAATACAAATAACTTTAAAGGAACTACTCAGTAACCAATAATATTTGGTCACTGCTACTAGGCATTGGCCCAGACCATCAGTGTCACCTACAGAGGTAATGTAAAACATCTCTCATAAAGAAGACGCAGTCAGGAACAGGATGGAGTAAGAATTCTGAAGGGAGCACACACCCAGCAGCTTTGGACCTCAGCGCATTCCAGAAAATATTTTCAAGTCTTTTATTGGCAAATTGGAAATTGAGCATCTATTTGCTTCTAATTGTAATCATTCCTGTCCAGTTTATGAAACTTACAACTTACAATGCTATGTGCTGGATAAATAATGATGCCTAGAACATGGAGCCTCAAGTTAGTAAAGTTACACAATAAGTAAAACAAAGCCAAACATTGTAACCAATTTGGAGGAAAAAAATGGATCCCCACGTGACAATGTTCAGCTACAAGACAAACACTCCCGGCTGAGCCTGCCTTCTTCCCTAGCACAAGCTTCTTCCCACACAGCAGCCCCACCCGGGAGACCTCAGCATCCTCCAGAGAACGTGAATAACTTCACAAAGCATCAGCGTCAAACAAGGTCATTCTGTGACTATGATAAAATGAGCCAAACAGCAAAGCCACCTCGCAATTTTATCTAAGAACAGATAAAAAACAAGGTCACTGTGGAAATCACGAAACTTCCAACCACTCCTCTCCTAAATACAAAAGCTTCAAATTCTTCAGCAATTCTAGTTTGACCTCACTCCTATGTTCCTGCTGTGTCAAGATTTAATGAGACATCCAGTCATGGAATTGTCCTTCCAATCCACAGTAAATGCCTGCTTCTTTCAAACTTCCCCCAAATTAATAGCATACTCTACCTTTTTTTTCTCATTAACTTTATTGAAAATCAATAATTATATAGCATATTAAAAATTGTAGACAAATATTGAAATGTGAAAGTTATAAGATGTAGTCAGAGTGAATTTTAGAGAAATATCTCTGATATAAATACATACCATAGGATTAATAATAGATTGCACATTGTAAATAAATTATTTACAAACTTAAATGAATGTAACAGTAAAAATTGTCCAAAATAAAAATGAAGAAGAATTTACTGACCAGTCACATAATAGTTCACACTGTGCCCAAATCAAGGAACTTATGTTCATATAATTAGAATTCTCAAAGTAGAAAGGGGTAGGCAATAAATATTGAAAGATGTAAAGTTTCTGATTCAGTTGAAATTATACCACCACATTTCCAAGAAAAATGAACCTTTTGCACAAGAAATTTGAATAAAATCATACCAAGATACACAAACATGAAACTGTCCAAAACTTATTGTAAAGAAAAAAAATCATTACAGCATATGCATAAAACAATCAGCTCTGGAAGAACAAAATCAAATAGCATCTTATTCTATATTAGAAAGAAAAGAAAAGGCCAAGTGTGTAAGAAACTAGACTAATTATTTCGAAGGACTAAAGAAAAAAGATCTGTCCTCACTAAATTTTATTCTTAGCAAACTTACCTTTGAAAACCAAAAGTGAAACATTTTCCAGTTATACAAACTCGAAAAATTCCAGCGCCTCCAGAGGTAGCATATAGAAAATAACAAAGAGCATAATCCAGAAGGCAAGAGAAGTTGCTGTACAGTCCTTCATAACGAATAAAGAGCTCTCAAAGTGGTAGCTATACAGGACTTTGTACACTGCATCAGATGAACCCATTTAAAAGGTCATTGAAGATTTCTACAAAACAATATCAATCTTATACTGGGTTATATACATACATTTTCATGTGGGAGGTGTAAAGACAAAGGAAGAAGTAATTTAAAGTCATTGGAAAATGGAAATATACTTTTTTAAAGTTTCTAATACTAGGAGAAAATATCCTACTGTATCTTTTAAGTAGATTCTAAGTCAAACACACAGTATAAATCTTAAAACAAAAAGTAAGATTAAACAAACTTCAGAAAATGAAATACTAATTAATTAAAAATTAAATAGTTCAAAACAATTGAACTAAGAAAAAGTTTTCATCATAGTAAAGAATTACTAAGAATAAAATATAAGATAAATACTGGAAGGGCAAATATATGACCAGCACTTCTAATAGTTTGGGGATAGGATATCACACAAAGTTCTAGCATGTCGTGGACATGGACAGTGTTCATGGCAATTACTGGTGGCCAGGTATCACTTGTGATACTGAGCTACTGCTATTTCCTTGAAATCCACCCTGTAGACCCATATGGAATCTTGACCCATAGGGAGGGTACAAGAGAAGTTCATTTGTAGGGGATTCTGATGGAAATATTTTGCTGCTGTACACAAAAGAATAACTGAAAGACTACTATTGTATACTTCTTATTCTCCTGTGTTTGTTTGCCTTATTTGATGGGTTCTTTGCATTCTCGTTCATGGGGTTGTGATCATTTTGATCCCTCTCTAGAACATCATGAGTCCAGCTGAAAACTTAAAGCCTGTAACAATGCCTCTCACAAGTCCAGCTGGGGGCCCAGAGCCCATGACAATGTCGCATAAAGGCCCTCTTTACAGATCTGCACTCCAAAGGCTGAAGGGTCAGTGGTGGAAGCTAGGAAGTCTGTGCCAGCAGACTGAGGGATCTGCACTGGGGCCGGGAAGCGATGCTCACGGTGGGAACTGGAGCTCTCCCAAAGTGAACCACAGCTATTCTCAGCGACAATGAGCTCCCAAGCTCCTCCTCGGATGAGAAAGCCAGCAAGACAAGGTCGCCAAGCAGAACAGCCCAAGAGAACCACAGGTTCCAATAGCTCCAGCAGCTGCTCCAGCTTCCCTAATAGCCTCTGTCCTGCTCCAGTGCTGCCTCTTATGCTGCCAGCACCGACCCTCAGGTGGGTCTCCCGCACCCAGCACCACGCTCGTTCAGTTCAGCTGGGAGTAAAAGTTGACCAGCAGTTGACAATCCACAATTGGAAACTGTAGAAGCTGATTTGTTTCACTGCTGAGTTAAAGAGATAAAATATATAGTGAATAATAAGTATATAGCCCTAGACTTATTAATTCAGATTTACAAAAGACTAGCCTTCCATGGGAGGATAGAGCCAGTGTGAAATCACCAATCTGATGGATCTCATGTTAGTAGAGTTTGAAACTATCCCTAACTGAAAACCTGCCGTCAAAAATAAAAGGGGGGCCAGCAAGATAGTTCAGTGGAATAAGTGCCTGCCTGGCAAGCACAAGGACCTGAGTTTGATCCCTGGTAACACCAAAATAAATAAATAAATAAATAAATAAATAAACAAATAAATAAATAAATAAATAAATATAGATCCTGTCATTTAATTTAAAGAAATCTGAACTATAAAGCACATTTAGAATAAAAAGTTAAATCTTTATTATCTACAAGAGTCAAAGCATAAAGCAGGGCAAAAATAATTAACATTTGACTTTGATACTTGCAATAGTTTATGGATTTAGGATCTTACTATGTAGCTCAGGCTGGCCTTGAACTCACTAGGTAGCCCAGGTTGGCCTCTGATCCTCCTGCATCCGCCTCCCATGCTACGATTAAAGGTGTGCACTACCATGCCTGGATTGCCAACTTTTTTTCCATGAAAACATATAGCATATAAGATTTTTTCACTCCTTTATTATGAGCATACTTATGGATAGAGAGTGGGCCACAAAAAAAAGAAAAAGAAGAAGATGTCAGAGTTGATTACGTTGATATTCAAATAATACCCTTTATGCTGTGGAATCAGACTGTGAACATCAAAAATAGAACTTCCCCTTTCATCATTGATAGAGCAAGAGACTTGCTTTCTCATGAAAATTGACCTCAAAACCGGGTAAAATGCATGAGGAAATTTTCTTCAGATTTTGCGAAACAGGCAGCACAAGACGGCGATCCTTGAGAGAAAAAAGTATACAAAATGAGCTCCACAACAACTCTGCCTTCTGCCTGCTGCCTTGTCCCTCCGGGACACAGGGAGGGGTGCCACGAGCAAACCTGTGGTTTTGGCCACCCAGTAGAAAGAGGAGAGTGCCACACTGCTGAGGTTGCTAAAGTGCTGGGCCCCGCGATGGGAGGGAAGCAGCCCGACCTTCACCCCAGAGGGGCCTTGGGCAGGGTGACGCTGCGCATCTGGAAGCCATGGAGCTCCCCTGCTCTGTGAGGGCTGCGACAGTGGTCAGAGCTGCAGGTAGAGGATGGAGAAGGTGGGCGTTCAGGTACAGAGCAGAGAGAGAGAGCTCACTAAGCAGCCACGCCTCAGGAAGGGCTCAATCTAGACTAAGCTCAAACCAAAACTGCTGCTGCTTCTTTTTTTTCTTTTCTCATTACCTTTATTGAAAATCAATAATTATATAGCGTTAAAAATTGTAGACAAATATTGAAATGTGAAAGATATAAGATGTAAACAATAAATTCCAGAGAAGTATTTCTGAAATGGATACATAGCATGATATTCATAATAGGTTGCACATTGTAAATAAATTTACAAACTTAAATAAATATAATAATAGAAATTGTCCAAAAAAATGAATAAGAAAGAATTTACAGATCAGTCATATAATAGTTCACTCTGTGCCAAAATCAAGAAACTTATATAAGTAGAATTAGAATTCTCAAAGTAGAAAGGGGTAGGCAAAAAATATAAAAAGATTTAAAATTTCTGAACTTAGTTGAAATTATACCACAGTGCCAAAAAAAATGAACCTTTTGCACAAGAAATTTGAATAAAATCATACCAAGATACACAAACATGAAACTATCCAAAACTAATTGCAAACAAAAAAATCATTAAAGTATATACATAAAATATTAGTTACGGAAGAACAAAATTAAATAGCATCTTATTCCACATTAGAAATACAAAAAAGCAAGTGTGTAAGAAACTAGACTAATTAATTCAAAGGACTGAAAGAAAAAAAAAAGATCTGTCCTCATTGAATTTTACACTTAGCAAGCGCACCTTTGAAAACCAAAAGTAAAACATTTTCCAGTTATACAAACTTGAAAAATTCCAGCGCCTCCAGAAGTAGCATATAGAAAATAACAAAGAGCATAATCCAGAAGAGAAGTTGCTGTACAGTCCGGGATAACGAATAAAGAACTCTCAAAGTGGTAGCTATGCAGGATTATGTAAAATATATTAGATGAACCTATTTAAAAGGTCATTGAAGATTTCCACAAACTAGTATCAATCGTATGTTGGGTTATACACATATTTTTTCGTGTGTGTGTGTGTGTGTGTGTGTGTGTGTGTAAAAGACAAGAAAGAAGTAATATAAAGTCAATAGAAAATGGCAATATAAAGTTTCTAATACTAGGAGAAAATATCATACCATGTCTTATAAGTAGATTATAAGTCAAAGATATAGTATAAATCTTAAAACAAAAATTAAGATCAAACAATATTAAGAAAATTAATTAAATATCAATTAATTACAAATTAATTCAAAACAACTCAACTAAGAAAAAGTTTTCATGATAGTAGAGAATTACTAAGAAAAAAAAAATAACATAAATACTGGAATGGTAAATATATGACCAGCACTTCTAATAGTTTGCGGATAGGATATCGCACAAAGCTCTAGTATGTTGTGGACATGGACAGTGTTCATGACAATTACTGGTGGCCAGGTGTCACTTGTGGGACTGAGCTACAGCTATTTCCTTGATATCCACCTTGTAGACCCAGATATAATCATGTCCCATAGGGTGCAGGAGAAGTCCATTTGTAGAGTGTGCTGATGGAAATATTTTGCTGCTGTATACAAAAGAATAATTGAAAGACTACTTTTGTATAACTCTTTTTCTCCTATGTTTAATCGTTTGTCCTATTTGGTGCATTCTTTCTAGTCTCATTCATGGAGTTGTGGTCATTTTGCTCCCTCTCTAGATCATCTTTTAGTGGTGTGGGTAGGCTTGACTTTGTCATCATGAAATTCTTTAGTTGTTTTCTTCTATGCAAGTATTTCACTTCTCTATCAAAAGAATTTTGAAAGAGAATTTTTCAGTCTGGGTTGGAATTTGTTTTCTTGCAAGTCTTGTAGTACTTTGCTCCGTGCTCTTCTTAACTTGATAGTTTGTGAAGAGAAATCTGCCATTATTCTGATGGGTTTTCCTTTAAATGTGATCTGTTTCTTTACTTTAGTGGCTTTTAGTATACTGTTCCTGTGCTGAAATTCTGGGATCTTGATTATTATATGTCTGGGTGTGTTTTTAGTTGGGTTGATATTTGGAGTTCTATATACTTTGATTACCTGAATGTCAGATTGTTTCCCCATATTTGGGAAGTTTTCCGCTATTACTTCTGTCCGAATTGTTTTTACATCATTTGTATTGGCTCATTCTTTCTCATTGATGCCTATCAGTCTCATGTTCATCTTTGCATCATCTTCCAGATGTTGGATTATTTTTTTTCCTTCATCCTAGTTGTTTTTAAGAGATATTTGCTTACTTTTTCACTAGCTGCAATGGTGTCTTCAAAGTCTGAAATTCTATCTTCACTTTTATTCACACAGTTTTGCCAGCTTATGATTGAGGTTTTAAGCTCCTGTGTATCACTGCTTCATGCAATCTATTTCTTTCCTATATTGCTCATTCAAGGATTCCATCAATTTTGTATTCTTGCCTGTTTTTTATCAGTGTATTCTTTAGAAGCACTTAGTACTTCTTTCATTATAGTTACCATTTCTTTTGTTACTTGAGAAATTATTTCTGATATGATTTCCTCTATACCTTTCTGCAGATTTTTCTTTATTTCAGATGCTATTATTTCAGAGATTTCAGGTGTGTAATTTCTGATTTCTTCTATGCTATTTTCTCCTGCATTCATTCTGGGTGGGCTCTGGGCCTGAGAATGCATTTTGCTCCTTCTCTTTATCATTTTGTATAGCACTGTCTTCTGAACTTGGTATAAATCTTTGGTACAGCTATTACTTTAGTACCAGGTCCATATCTACCAAGTTCAAACTCATCCAGGTGGGTGTGGCTTAGGTCTGGCTGCTGTGCTCCACTTTTTCCTGCTGCAGCCCTTGGAGGAGAACCCTCTGTGCCACTCTGGAAAGATGCTCTGCTCCTGGATCAGCTGGGTGGGTCTTGCCTCTAGCCTCTCTGCAGGGAGTTCTTCTGCAGGATTCCCTACCAGGCCTGTCTCATGGAGGAAGTTCTACTCACATCCAGGCCTGGGATCTGGGTCAAATGAGGATCTGGTGGGCCCCAGGCAGTCTCTGATGCCAGTTCTGGGCTCAAACCAGAGTTTCTTCTAGCAGAAAGTGCACACAAAATTAACAGGATAGAAATCACTGAACCTTATTTTAAACAACCACCAAAACAAAACCCCATGCTTTTCAAGTAAGATAATTTGTTTAGACTCATGCAACCTATTACCTAAATTGTCTAACATGCAATAAAAATTACTATACATAGCAATATATGATGTATAATAAAAATGACCATAAATAGATTCTATTCTGGGCCATTTGTAATTTAGAAGCATATTTAAGCAGTTTTGAAAGTGACAAAATGTTTACCTTGGCATTCTAAGGGGACTAGAACAGGACAACCACCACGTTCAAGGCCAGCCTGGCCAATTTAAGAGACCTTATGTAACACAAAATACAGAAAGGGCTACTATGTAACTCAGGCAGAACATCACTGGACTTGATCCTCAGGACCAGAGAAAACAGTTTATTTCAACAAGAAGATAGCTGAAAGAATTAATTTGACCCTCATTACAATAGTGAATGAAGAAGAATTAGACAGTGAAGAGCGCTGCAGTTTGGGGGCACGATAAACAAATTCTCTTTTAATTTCTTGAAAAGATAACTGATTAAAATACAACTGAACTGCTAACAACAACAAAATAGATGTAGCAAATATATCAGTAAAGGAAATAAAGCAATCATCTAATTCATTGAAAAAAAAAGAAACAAGAAACATGAAAAAAAGATGAGACAAACTAAATAATAAGACAGTACATATAAGCTTGTTTCAAAAATATATTTGGTACAGGGTCTCACTAGGCAGCTCGGCTCACAGTGAGCGTCCTGTGTCCAGCCTCCCCAGCACTGGGCTTGCAGGAGTGCGCCACCACGCCTGGACTTGGTGGCCCGCTCAGCACTCCCAGGGCTGCACCTGCACGGCCCGTGGTGCTGGAGATCGAACCACAGTCCCTGCGCTTGCCTACATAGGAACTTAGTCTACAGAGCTATCTCGCCAGCCCTCATATAAATTTACGTACATAAATAATTATGCTAAATTACCGTGATGGGGCTTAATGCTCTAGTAACAAAGCAAATACTGTTAGATTAAGTTTAAACCAATAGTCATACATGTACTGTGTGTACAAAACCAACCTTAGCTATAAAAACACAAGTCAAAAGTAGGAGAAAAAATTAAATCTTCTAAAAAATATTGGAAAAAAGGCAAGTGGCTATATTAATATTATAAAAGGAGATCTGAGGAAAAAATAGGTATAAAGAATAAAATCTATAATGATAGAAGGAATAATAAGTTCCTTCTAACTAGTCTTACTAATTACTAATAAAAATTCAATAATTTAATAATTTAAGTATCTTTGTATCTAAAATAACAACTCAAAATGCATTAATCAAAATTTTACAGAAATAAAACAAGTACACAAATTCACAATTATAATCAAAGATATTAGCATTTTTCTTAGTATTAACCAAAAATAGAAATAAAACTAGTATACAAATTCTCAATTATGCTTGAAAATGTTCGTACTTCTTTTTTACACAAATTTATAATTATATTTGAAGATGTAAGTGAAGAGAGAAAAAGTAGTAATAATAGAGATGCCTCAAACTATCAAAAACATGATATTAATATTTATAGAGGAACATATTCTACATTAGAAAAATAGACCCTTTAATATATAATTTGTATATTTACCAAGATGGACAACATTCTAGCCATATGAAAAGTTTTTAAAACCCATCTTTTTTTTTTTTTTTGGCAGAATTGAGGATTGAACTCAGGCCCTTGAGTTTGCCAGGGAAGCACTTATTCCATCTTCCTGGCCCATTACAATCTAAAAACAATTAAAATCATATAGAGCATATTCTATGATTCAATTGAATTAAATTAGAAAATAATATCAATATAACTGACTTTTTGCAAATATTTTCAGATGTTTAAAACATACTTTAAAAATCACCTAATACCAAAGGAAGTAATCAAGAAAATTAAGAAATAATTTAAGTGAATAATAATAAAAATACAACATGATAGATTTTGTAGAATCAAGTTAAAACACTAGTTTGAGATTGGTTTGTACTTGTAAAAGTGTACAATTGAAATGAAGGGCCAGAAACCAGTCATCTCAGGTTCTATCTATATGATGTTGAGAAAGGTGTATAAATGAAAATCAGATACAGTAGACTACAGGAAACAATGAAAGATCAGAACTCATCCTGAAGAAAACTGGTAGTGCAATGGATAGCACATTGGACTTCTGAAGAAAACTAGTAAACAATGAAAAACTCTTTCATCAGATCAATGAAATTTAAATACTCTAGCCCAACTGATCAAAGGGGGGAAAAAAGCCACAAGTAACCACACTGGTACTATACAAAGGGATTTCCATACAGACCCAATAGTCATTAATAGATAATTGAATAATACTATAAACAACTCTATGCTAAACATTTGACTAAAGTGTAAAAATCATTGAAAGGCAAATATCACCAAATCTGACATTATATAGAATATTTTAATACTACACCTAGCGAAGAATTGAATTGTTAATAAATAACATACAGAAAATTTCAGAAATTAATTGGTAAATTCTACCAAACATTTAAGAAGTATTACACATTTTTAAAAGAAAAGTCAGACCATCTTGAAAGGAAGCAAGAAAACAAGGATGCAAGGAGGGAGAGGGTGGGAAGGAGGAAAGAAAGGGGGAGCTTGGAGTTTATTAAAATTAAAAAGATTAATTCAGAAGACACTTTTGTGAAAAAGAAATAAGCAAAAATCAAGTGAGAAAGCCTGGCTTAGTGGCACATGCCTGAATCCCAGCACTCGGGAGGCTGAGGCAGGAGGACTGTGGTGAGTTCAAGACCAGCCTGAGCTACAAAGTGAGCTTCAGGCCAGCCTGAACTGCATAGTGAGACCCTGTCTCAAAAAGGCAAAAAAAAAAAAAAAATCAAATGAGAGAAAATATTTGCAATCCATACGTGTGACAAAGAGCTAGTCTATATGATGTGTAGTTTGATAATAACGGATGGATCAAAGTTATTATGCCAACAATCTAACAAAAATGAAGAAAGCCTTCATAGTGAGCTCTGTCTGAATAGCTGATAAGTATGTGAGAAAGCAGTCACTGCTGGTCATCAGGGAAATGGAAGCTACATGGCACTGAAATACCACTGCATACTAACCAGGAAGGGTACAACTCAAAATACTGTCAAAGTCAAGTTTTGACAAGGATTTACAGCAATTACAATTACATTGCCCATGGGAGTAAATAATGATGTAATTACTTTGATAGCATTATAAAACTAGATTGGAGTGTGAAAGCACTAGTGTTGGTGAGAATACAATGTGTTGTATCTTTGTCATGATAGTGGTTATGTGGGTGCATACATTTATAAAAATTTAGTACATTTTACACTCACAGTCTATCTACTGCCCAGCATGTTTTACCTAAATTTTCACATGTACCTGTATGCATTTTTATTTTTTAATGTATCTGGTACAGAGTCTCACTGTGCAGCTTGGCTCGTAGTGCTCCTCCTGTTTTCAGCTCTGGGATTACAGGCGCGTGCCACCGTGCTGGGTCATGATGACCAGCCCAGTGCACCTGGAGCTGGGGCCAGGGCAGTGTGTGGCCGGGATCAAACCACAGTCTCTGCCCTCGTCTAAGCAGGTGCTCAGTCTGCTGAGCTATCTCACTGGCCCTGTATATATTTTTTAACTAAGATCTTATGATACACTTTTATTTATTTATTAAGGATTCAATAGATTTATAACCACTTTATCTTTCTTTAAACTAAGCTTTTCCATGGATAAACTCCTCTTACAAGATAATGGTACATTAACTTTTTTCAGATGCTAATTCAATGGACATATTTAAATAAAAATCAACTTTTACAAGAAATCAGTTATCGTGCATTGATTTGAATTTTGGGGTCCTTACATGAAATGTTTAACTATATCCTTGCAAACCCAAAAGAATCTTTAAATTACATGTAATTTCTCAACTAGTCCCTAATATTGGATATTTTATTGCTGTGGTAGCTACTTTTCATAAAAGTTCAGGCACTGACACTCAGAAAACCTTCATAGAATGAGCCATGAACTGGCAACATGAATAAATGCAACGTCTATGTCCTGCAATAATTTCATGGAAAGAACTTTATTTTTCTGTCAGGTAACTGTTTTCCATAATAAAAAAATAAAAAAAAAAACAGCTAAACAAAACTTAGTCAAATGATGTTCTGTAACACTAAATATTTACAATTAAATTTACAACTTTGGAAGCATAATCTGTGGTCACAAATTTTTAGCTAAAATAACTGAAACTGAACTTAAATCAGCTCCTAAAAAATAGGAAAAGATATAACATTTCATTCTTTGGTATTTAATACTTCCAACAATATTTTGAGATGGATCTTAAAGAAAGAATTCCTCCAGGTGCAAAGAAATATTTTTGCCTATGAAAATTATATTGATCAAAGTTCTCCAGAGACTTAAAACCAGTAAAACAAGTATTTCTTTAGAGAACACATGTTAGACTAGCTCGCAGGACACAGACCCCCAGCGCCTTCCCGATGGTGGCCAGCAGGCAGGAGAGCCGGGAAAGCCAGCGCCATCTCCTCCTAGAAGCTGAATGCCACTGAAGAAGAGTGATCCACAATGCTGCCCAGCCAGGGCCGAGTCCCAAAGGGCCCCTGGAGCAAGGCTACTGGCAGGAGGACCTCACACGGGATGTGCAAGAGAAGTAGCCACATGAGGTGTGTGCTTTGGAAAGAGAGGCCCACAGCAGAGACCTGAGTTTCCCTGCTTTTATCACTGGGGGTCCACCTCAGCCCAGAGTGCCTCAGGCTACGTCACCCTGAAGGGCAGTTCTTCCCCTCTAGGCTCACTGACTCCCCTGACAGTCATCCCTAGAAACTCCCTCAGACACACTAGCTCTCCAGGATCACTCAGGTGAAGTTAACAACCAAGATGCAACACATAGAATGGATACCTGTGATTAACCCCGATGTGGAAGATCCTAGAACCCTGGTCTTACTTGGTTGTTATTCACACTGAATCAGCTGTGAGGTAGTTTTGTCTTCCAATGTTATGATTAAATGTTATGAATGCAATGTTATTTATGAGAATCTGAAACTTAAGAAAATTTTAGTTTGAATTTTTGCAAGCCTAGTTAAATCACTTTAATCTCTTGAAATACCTACATTAAGCCAGGTGATGGTACATACCTTTAATCCCAGAATTTAGGAGGCTGAGGCAGGAGGATTATTGTGAGTTCCAGAGCAGCTGGGTTACTCAGTAAGTTTGAGGCCAGCCTGAACTGTATAGTAAGAACCTGTCTCAGAAGGACAAGAGAAGGAAGGAAAGAAGGAAGGAAGGAAGGAAGGAAGGAAGGAAGGAAGGAAGGAAGGAAGGAAGGAAGGAAGGAATTACATTAATTTTAAAATACTTGCAAGAAATATGTTTATCAATGGTAAATGAGGCTTAGTAACAGATAGGCACATTTTAAATAATCTGTAAAGTTAAGAAATTTTTGCCTGATGCTCTGATACATAAAAACATATTTCTCTATTCCTATTTTTTTTGCAGAACTGGGGATTGAACTCAGGCCCTTGCACTTGCCAGGCAAGTTCTTATTCTACTAAGCCATCTCCCCAGCCCCTCTATTCCTCTTCTTACAGTTAAAGTTGAGTAAAGAAAATAATTTGTCTTAAAAATATTTATATCATCACTGATGTAAAATATAAAAATTAATAGCAATAATAGCTAAGATTTATTGACCATTGATTTTATGCTAGGCCCTATTCTAAGGTTCCATATAGAGTATGTATGTATGTATGTATTTACTTGTGTAGTTCAGGATGACCTTGAGTTCACTACGTAGCCCAGGCTGGCCTCAAATTTGCAGTGATCCTCCTGCCTCAGCCTCCATTCTATGATTACAGGCATGTGCCACCACACCTGGCCCACATAAAGTACCTCATCTGAACAAAAAGAAAAAAATAATCACCCATTCCCATTTTATAGGTGAGCCTTGGGGAAAAAAAAACTGGCCTGACTGATACCCTAACTGTGGCTGAGGTCTGAGCCGTTCTGAGGATAGAACGCAAAGCCTCAGAAGCTCGTGCACTCAGACCTTGTCGGGATTCCCATGTTCCTCTGAGGCTTCTTCCCTCTTTGGAAAGTGTTCTTAGAAACAGGCTAGCCAACATAAGCAGGCTCCCGGTCTAATCAGTTAGGTTTTGGTAGAAAGAAAAAATCGTCACTTGGAGCTGACAATATATATCTACATGGAAGTGCCACGTATCACTCTAACTTGGCTCCTTGTACCAAACTCAGCCACACGTGACTGCCCAAAACACCTTGGGAAGAAGTGCTCCAGGGATGCCGTGTACAGTGTTCTGTGCTACAGAACATCTGCATTCCAACTAAGTCTGTGATGCTAACTGCACGTAGGAAGAAATGAAGTCGTGATGACAAGAGTGTTTCTGCCCATTGTGTGCCGGCTACAACTCCATCAACACTGGCTGCTAAACAGAACGCCTCTCACAAGGTTGTCAGCAAAGTCACCCATAAGTGCTGGTGCATAGACAATTACTCTATGCGCTTTTGTGATTCAGGGTGCAAATGCTGGGGTCTGACATGCAGGAAAGCCAGCGCCATCTCAAGCTCATCTTCAAGAAGAAGAGCAATCCACGATGTAGCCCAGCCTGGGCCGAGTCCCAGAGGGTCCCTGGAGCGAGGCTACAGGCAGGAGAACCTCACATCTGAGCCTCAGAGTTTGCGAATGTAAACAGAAGATCCCCTACCCCACCCATCCTGTTCCGCGATGGTTTTATCGACAAGCATGATTCATGCCCAGCAGCACGCAGGAGACGCTCGGAGCCAGACGACCTGCACCGTAATTTCGTGCTCCTGATTCTGATCATTCTGTCTTAGGGACTCAGACTAAGGATAACGCAGTTGTGGTCCACATTAACGCGGGTGAAAAATAACCACACATTTTCCTTAAAATAATAGCCATTCAGGCAAGGGAATAGATATGCTGCATAATTAATTTGTGAATAATTGTGATTCCAGCCAGAGAGTGTTATTTACTCATCATAAGACAGTTTATCCTCCCTAAGCAGAAGCAAACGCTTGCATTGTATGTTTACGGGCACCCAGGTCGGGGAGGTAAACCGATGCGGAGATTCCTCAGTATTTCCACACGGGCCACTGAGAGCTCATGGGCCACTGAGAGCTCACCCAGGAAACGCTCGGCTGTGGCACAAATATTAAATTAAGAAGTGCTCTTCAGGGATGAAAACTAGTCCTTTGGTGTCTATCTCACCCATTCTTCCAGCTCCTCACCTTCCATTACTTAAAGGAATCCTTAAAATAGTATTCCTGAAGGAATATAAGAGCATACAAGAGAACAGAGCTAAGTAGTTCCGGGGGTTGCCCCTCTTCTTATTTCCCATGTTGTCCTTCCTAAAGCAGGGTGGAAAGGTGGTGATAAATTTTTAAACTCGTGCTGTGAGAAAAATACTTAGGAAACGAAGGATTAGTATGTCTTTTGACACACAGTTTATTTTTTTCCGTAGCTTCATTGGAGAGTAATTTGCATCCCACAAAACTCAGCCCTGGTAAGTGTGGAAGTCAATGATTTTCAGTAAATTTAGACAGTTGTTCAAGCCAACACAACTTACTGTAGAGCATTTCTCACGCCCCCAAAAGCTTCACCCTTGTCACGTGCAGGGAGCCCCATCTTATCTCTAGTCTCTGCATTCTCTCTATAGAGACTTCCTGGGAAATTCACAAAAATGGAATCTTCAACTTGTGGTTTTATATTTAGATTCTTTTACTTGACATACTGTCTTTGAGGTTTATCTATGCTGCACAATGAAAGTGTAGTTATTTTATCCAGTCACTGTTTGATAAACATTTAGATCATACTTGTCTGAAGCTGCTGTAATACAATTGGTACAAGTCTTTAGGCGGATCTTAGTTCTCAGCCCTCTTGGGTAGACACCTGGACAAGGAATTGGTGGGGTGTATGGAAAAGTACATTTACTTTTCAGGAACAAAACACACTTTTCTAGTGTACTTCTATAATTCTACATGGTAGTTTGCCATATGTGAGACTTCTAAATTTTTAATATCTTTCTCAATTTTGGTGTCTTCACTCTAATTATAGATTCTCCTTGACCTATGAAAAGATTACACCTCAATAAGCTCACCCTAAATTGTATATATATTATGTTGTACACATAAACTTCGTACATCAAAGTTGAGCTGAACAGTCCACCAAAGAGCAATGGTAGCTGACTTCATGGTTGCATGGCTGAGAAAGTTCCAATTTTCTGCTGCTGCCTGGTGTCAAAAGAGTCTCATTAGCAAAAAAAAAAAAAAATCAAAATTTAAAATTCATAATATAGATTCTACTGAATAGCATTGCTTTTTTCACCATTGTAAAGTTGGAAACTGGTTACAATAAAGCATCAGGCGGGGGGGGATGGCCTGCGCTTGCACTGGTGAGTGTGGGTGGTGGCATGCATCACCTTGTGCTTTAAGAGCATATTTCCCTAAAGACACTGACATTGCTGTTAAAAACCTAGTTAAGGGCTGGGGATGTCATTCAGTGCCACAGCACCTGCCTGGCAAACATGAGGTCCTGAGTTCAGTTCCTGGTACCAAAACTACTAATGAATAAAATGAAAAGACAAATTCCAGAATGAGAGAAAATGTGTCCAGCCAGAGACTCATATCTATAATATGCAGGAAACTCTTAAAGCTCAATAATTTAAAATAATAGATCAAATTTGAAAATCATCAATGATAGAAACAGAAATTTCAATAGGAGTATAATAATACTACATGAAAAGTACAATGGCACATGAAAAGACATTGATGACCAGGAAAAGCAAGTGCAAGCCACACTGGAATACCCCTGCAGGCTTGTGACAAGAGCTAGAGCAAAAACCAGCATTGGTAAGGATGCACAGAAATCAGATCATTCGCACACTACTGACGGCATGGGAAGTGGTACAGCCCCCTGGAAGGTAGTTTGGCAGTTCCTGAAAAAATTAAATGTTCAATTCCTATACAAGCAAACAACTTCTCTTTGCAGAATTTATCCTAGAGAAAAAATTATATCCATGCAAAAACTATACACAGTCAAATTTTGGAATAGTTAAAAATTGGAAATATTTAAAATGTTTTCAATAGGTTATTGGCTAACTAAATTATGGATACCAATGCACACCACTGCGATAAGAAGGAAAGTTGTTATTATGCTCAACAATTTAAGTCAATCTGCAAAGAATTATGTGGAATGTAAAAAATCCAATTTCAATGGCCACTTGAATGATTTCATTTGTTAAAGTCTTCATGAAATGATGAAGTTATCAAAATGGAGAATAGATTGGTGTTTGCAAGAAGCCAAGAGGGATGTGAGAGAAAGGCAGTGCCATGCCTATAAAAAGACACGGGACTCAGCAGTGACGCAAATCTTCTGGGTTTTGATCCTGTCAATGGCAGTATCTTGGCTGTGATGTTGAACTACAGTTTTATGAGGTACTATTGGAGAAAAGTACAAAACAATACTTGGAATCTCTGTGTGTCATAAAATACTGTAAATCTTAATTTTGTCTATATGTTGGCTGTGACCTTGAACTGCTTTTTTTGTGAAATGTAATCAATATTGAAAATTAAATAATACATGGAATCCGTTACAATTTCATGTCAATATAATTTCAAAATGAAAGTCTTCAATTTTAGAAAAACACTGGCCAGCAATGTAATAGTTCATTTATAGATTCTGAATTTTGCTCCATTGACTTAGATATTTATAGTAATGCAAATTCCATATTCTTGTGATTATTGTGTTTAATTGTAAGTTTTAAAATTTGGTATGATAAGCATTCCTACTTTCAAAATTGATCTGACAATTCTACTTCTTTCACATTTCTGTAAAAAACAATGTAAAGTCATTCTACCAATTCCTACAAAAGATTCCTGAGCTTTTGATCGAGATTCTATGAATCTCTAGAACAATTTGGGAAGAATCAAAATGTATGTCTTCTATTCCATGAAATAATCATCTATTTAGTTGATCTTCTCACAGTGGACATTTTACAGCATACAAGTCACACTTCATTTTGTTCAGTTTATTTGTATTTTTGTTTTTGATGCTATTATGAATGAAGTTATTTTGTTAATTGAATTTTCAGTTTCATTTGAATGTTCACCTGACATATTTTAAAAATTGATCCGATAGTGAACTTGTTTTTCGTAAATTAACTCATTATTTATAGTAATGGTTGTGGATTCTTTGACTTCTTTGTGATTTTCTACATATAAGAAAATAAAGTCAACATAAAAGCATAAAAGCAATTTTTCCTTTTTGCTTTCAAATCTATTAAATTAGTATTCTTAGTAAA
The DNA here is from genome assembly GCA_004027165.1 of Ctenomys sociabilis. NCBI lineage: Eukaryota > Metazoa > Chordata > Mammalia > Rodentia > Ctenomyidae > Ctenomys > Ctenomys sociabilis. Next base: position 24,255 of record PVKA01013146.1, read on the forward strand.
TTGTAGCTACTAGTATGTTATCCTACACTAAGAACTTAGAAATGGGGAGAATCCAAAATCAGAAATTAAATTAACAGTCATTGCAGGGTTAGAGCAAGAATATCCAGAGGTAGCAGCTGAGTGAATGGCTCCAGGGCCAGCTGGTGTGACAGAACTGAATGGATGTGCTGACGTCCCTGATGGGCAGCCCACAGGCATCAGCCAGAGACAGAGAAACCCAGAGTCACACAGGCACTGTCAGCCCCAGCACTGCCCAGGAAGAGGCTGCCATGCTGCAGAGATAAGACTCGGCCAGTCTGCAAGCTGAACTCATCCTCACTGTAGAGGCAGGTGTATCCTGCTGTCTTCTCTTCACATGCTCAACTGTCCAGTTTTTATAATAAACTCCTCTGCTCTGACGCTGCATACACCAATCGTCCATCCTTCTGATTGCAGTCTGGCTGCCTCTGTCACTTGCCTTGGAGAAAAAAATCAGCTAGCAGAGCATGTCATGGTCCCCTCAGCTTTCTCTTTCTAAATTGGTACATTAGCATCCAGGCAAAAACAAGATTAGGACAATGTAGGATGAATTGGAGGCTCTGAAGAGGGTCTGTGTCAACAGCCATTGAATAAAAAGATGCTTAATAATAGCAGGGTGTAAAAAAGACAAACGGAAAATAGAAAGGGGAGGGGAGGGAAGAGAGGAGGGGAAGGGAGGGGAGGGCAGAACAGAGGAGAGAGGAGGGGAGGGGAGATGAGGGGAGCAGATAGAGGAGAGAAAGAATGATATGAAAGACACCATGTTGGAGAGAGTTGGCAGGACAAAGCACCTTATGGTTGCAGTATTGGAAAGGGATCTGAATCAAGGAAGCCTCTAGAATTATAAATCCCAAAGAATAAGGAAACCATAATCATGATTAGAAAGGAGAAAATCAGGAAGGGAAGTCAGTAGAGGAAGGAGACACCTGGTAGGTCTGTTCAGACAGGCTGGATTTCAGAGATAGTAAAATACATCATGGTCATAAAAGTGGCTTATTGAAACTACATTCTGTGACCACACTAGACGTAGCATGCCAGAAGTTTCCAGCAACAGGCTTAGGAACTGCCCTTGTAACAAGTCTGTGTTTTGGTTCCTGTGATCAGAGAAGCTTCATCAGAAAATGTCTACTACTGAATCAGGAAGTTTCCAGAAATTGAGGAAGGAATAGGGGACAAACGGATCTGGAGACAGAGGACCTGGGAGTTGCTGAATGGGGCACTAGTAATAACTAAAAACAGGGGGGTTGAAATAGATAAACTTCTAAGGGAGAGAAAAGGAGCCAAGAAAGGAATAGCAAGAAACCCTGGGCTGGTGGTGGTGGCACAGTGGTGCTTCGAGAACACCTGGTGGCGTGCTCCAACTTAGAGGTGTGCCTGCCCATGATGGCAGAGGACAGCATGACTCGGTCATTCCCCCCCCTGCTGTGACAAATATCTCACCTGTCAAGGCTCTTTTTAATTCATTGAAGCAAAATGGGACACAGTTAACAGTCGAAGGAGCTAACCTCAGAAAGAAGGAGGGTGGTTTCTTCCTTTTAGGTTACAATAAAGAATTAATAGATGCACGCAAATATCTTAAGGAACAGGAGCAAAACAATGCTTGCATTTAATGAACAGTAGTTTCTCAGTTACCTAAAACAAGGCCACCATGTAGGGAGCCCGTAGAGAGATACAATAGCACGGTCGGTGGGAGGACAGGTACCTACACCTGTGCTCTTCTCCAGCGTAGCTGCTCTGCTTACAGTTTCAGATGAATTGAAGTGGAAACTCTTTTAGAAACAAACAAAAGTTTGTGCCATCAATAAAATTTCATTTCATTTGTGATTTCAGAATTACAAATTAGATGATGAACAAGTCATAAACTGTTAATTTTTTTTAAGAGAAGAAAGGGCAGCAGTAATTTAGCTAAAAGTAACAGCAGCCCCTGATCACTTTCCTCTTGGCCTCATAATCTCCTTGACCAGAAAATTTGGGACATAACTGAGTTTCATGATGTTGCAGTACAGGTTCTCCTATGTCCTGAATCTTCACTGACCTTGAAAGGCTAGGGCCAAAATGTTGGCTATCCTTGCATCCCTCCTTTTCCTCTAATTTTGGGTCTGCAAACTTAGGTTGTTAACCTTCCTGCAGAGAAGCTTATTGTTATTACTGTACAACCTAGGTTGTTGAGCTTAACCTCACTATCTGTCTGAGTATCAAACATCTTAGGCATAACATGAAACAGGTATTGTTCATCAAGTATTGATATGCTAAACTCTAAGTCCCTACAGAATATGACCCAAAATTTTTTAAAATTAAAATATATTTTAAAAAGAACAACCAATTGTATATTTTTACACAGAAATTTAGAAATCTAACCATATACAGCACTGTAGCAGGACAGTCCCGCAACACCCCTTTTCCTGTCTCCTGCCTTCATTTACCAGCCCCTCCCTTTTAAAACAAGTATCTACCGAAGAGACAGCACAGCAGCAACGGTGTGTCATGACAAGCAGCGCATATTCAGAGGACCAGAATGACAGGCACTCCAAGCACGACCTTTCTATTGCACATTGCTGTCTTCAGTTGCTTCATTCACAGATACCAGCATGTATAGTTAGTCAGGGTGAGAATCCCACCAACTAACTGCTAGCTTCGAAAACCTGCTGAAGATTCTCAGGACCTTTGCCTTACCCATCTTGTACATATAAATGCATGCCTTTGCCCTGTCATGTTTCCTGGCTTTTCTCCTTATTCTCTCTTCATTGTCTAATCCTCAAGTTCTCACTTTCCTTTTAATTATGTTATACCTTTCTATTTGTATTTCTTCTTTTGAGTTCTTATACTAGGGAGACTGTACAATATTTACACATGTGTGTCTGGTTTATTTCACTTACAAATATATCTTCAATGGGCATCCACTTAAATATGAAGGCTTCAAGTCTATCATTGTTTATAGCTGAGTAATACTCCATTGTATAAAAATACCACATCTTTTTCATCTATTCCTTGGGTTACAGACTGGAAATCCCATTTAAACCAGCAATTCCCTTACCAGAAATTTTCTTGCAGGAACTGAAAACATCATATCACAGTGATATATGTGTACCTATTTTATAGCAGCACAATTTGTGATAGCCAAATCTTGGAAATAACCACAATGCCTGTCACCATTGTGTTCAATGTTTGGATTTCACCAGCCTATGTAGGCCACAGACAGGACTTGATCAACCTTAATAATAATTTTTGAAAGATGTGACAATAGAAATCTACTCCTTTACATGGTCCATTACTGAAAAGTTTAATATAAATTAAATTCTTGTCAATGAAATGCAGTAGTCTCTCATTATCCACGCCTTTGCTGCTGTGATTTCAGTTGCCCAAGGCCCAAAATCACAAAATGGAAAACTCCAGCAATACACAATTCTTAAGTGTTATACTGCACGCTGACCTGAGTAGCGTGCCACAGCCCCACACCTCCCCGCTTGTCTGGAATCGCCTGCAGCCAGCACACTTGCTCCGACCCACTGCCACTCACCAGCCCTCAGTCATCAGAACTACTGTGACATGTCACAGCTCTTGTGGGCAAGTGACCTTGACTGTGCTTGATCATTGCCTGAATATGCAGCAATAATGATCCTGCAACCCTGTGGAAAGGTGAGAGCTCGCAGCTTAAGGAAAGCATAAAACCATATCCCAAGGTTGAGAAGCTATTTTTGGCAGTCTCTTATTGTGTCTAATTTATAAATTGAACTCTATCCCAGGTGTGAGTGTAGAGGGAAAAATAAGAAATACGGGCTTTAGGACTCTGTAAGGTTTAGGTACTCCCTAAGAAGTTACTCTCCTCTAGAGGAAGGGTGGGAGACTACAGGACACGTAAGTGAGGAAGCCCCTCTGGTAAGTCATTCTGTAAGGAAAACAGATCCTTTTGAATAAAAATAACAAGGCTAAGGATGGCTCAGCAGTACAGCCCCTCCCTGGCACATGTGAAGGCTTGTGTGTCATCCCAGTATAGCCACAAAAGGAGTAAAGGAACTATTTCATCATCTATTATTTATTAATTCATAAGTTACACGTGTCGGGTGCTTAAATCACGGAAGCATGTGCTTTTGCTTGCCACACTGTTTTCTGTCGTGGGAGCACTAGGCTCCCACAGCCTCTGTTGAGGGGGATGTTTTCCTGGACATTGCTAGAATAAGAAGCCATCCGGGAAAGGAAAAGAGGGCATTCAGTACCAGGTTGAAGGGTCCAGTAGAAGCTGTGGCAGGAGAAAAGGCAAGGGGCAGAGATGGAAGGAACCCAGAGGGATTTAGGAACTTGGAGCATACATCCCAGAAGTGGAGCATGTGCTGCGTAATAAGCATACAAGTGTGTCACCACTATGTGTAGTTGACAGAGTGAAAAATACAGCACAATTTACACATAGACACCAGGCCATAGTTGGCGTGGCTCGCAAAGCTGCAGGCTAGAAAACAGGATGAATGTTTTGATGTAGTCCTGGAAGTTGAAGGTGGTCCCTGTACCCATGCCTGACAGAGGTCTCATATTAAAAGCCACAGCAGGTTCACACCACAGAAGCCAGTGCACTGAAATGTGAAAACCTGAAGTGTAGCATAAGCCTTAAGTGTCTGCCAAAAACACTACAACTGTGGACAAGCCTACAGTTAGGATGACACGCCCAGAGAAAATTCTCAGAACAGGGGAAATAAGAGCGCACTTTTTAACTGGAGAGAAGATACACAGAAAAAAAAAAAAAAAAGCAACTGGAAAAATCACACCATATCATTGCACAACCATAACTGTGCCACGGGGGAGCAGGTGGGACAAGGCACACATCTGGGCTCCAAGGGCAAGCGTCATCCACTCCAGGAAGGCTGGACAGGCTCCGATGTTACCTCAGGTCCCACACAGGAGCTAGCCACAGAAGCCACCTCTTCCTGCTGGGGAAGGTCCATAGCAGCCCCTACTCCCCTCCTGTCATATTTCTCTTCGTCATTAGTTTTAGAACCTGTATTGTCATCTGAAAATGTAGATTAGTTTTATAGGTTTCTTACTCATTGCTCTGAAGGAGATGCTTATTTGATACTCAAGGGTCTGAACTATTTGTATGCCATTGGCTGAATGTTTGTGCCCCAAACATGCATGCAAATCCATGCAGTGATGCTGGCTCCCCAAGGTACTAGGAGAGGGAGCCTGTAGGAAGTGACTAGGTTGCCACAGCACAGCCCACAGGAATGAGATCAGTGCACTGAGGACAGGAACCTCCAAGGCTCCTCTTCCACTCTTCTACTGCATGAAGTTGCAGGGAGAAGGTCATTTTCTGTACATAGGAAAATATAAATATACTTATCTTTTTTTGGCAATGTAACCGCTATTCCACTGAACCTCCCGTCATCTGAGCCCTGAGTGTAAATCTCGTATGTCACTCACTATGTAGCAAGACCTGCCATGGCCAGTGTCTCAGCAGAGTTGGAACCTCTCTAGGAAATGAAATGTGAAACACCTTCTACTCTTTTGTTTAATCAGCAACCTATTTTTATTGTGAGTGAGTAAGTACACATAACACAAAATCTATCCTCTTACCCATTTTAAGTCCCTATCTTTGTGGCAGCTAATGCATTGTGGAACCGTCATTGCCCACTGTCCCCAGAGTCTGTCTTCCTCCTCACCTGGAACTCTGCTACTGAGTCAGCCCCTTGTCCTGGTGGCCCACAGGAGCTACCACGCTGCCCTCTTCATCTTCCTTGGATGTACTGAACCACTATTGTGCATACTCCTTATTCTACATACTGTGCATTCTGCATACCCATGTAAGGGGAGGTCCCATTGTGTTTGCTACATTATTACAGGATTAGTTTACTTAACATAGAGCCTTCGGGTTTCATCCATGTTGTACCCTGTACCAGACTTCCAGTTTTTAAAGGCTGAAGAACATTTCATTGCATGTACACCACATTTTCATCTATTCTTTCCGTGACAAATACTTGGTAGCTTCCAGCACTCTAGTCTTATTTTAAAGATCACTTATCTCTCCTGTAGTAGCACACTGAGAGTCCACCTTCAGCACTGCAAATGCATGAGGCTGATGACCTGGATTCACATAGGGTGTGTCTTTAAAGCCCTCCCTGGTAATTGTCCTCCTTCGGGAAGACTCCGGGACTGTCAGCACGTCCGTAATCCCTCCTGGCTTTGAATTTTGGCCAGAGTCTGGCCATGGCAAACCCATCTCATATAGGGCAGAATATAAAAGTGATGGATCCCCTGAATAAGCAATATAGAAAAGAAATAGAATGTATGAAACAGATCCAAAGAGATATACAGGAAATTAAAACCTCAATCACAAGCTGGCAAATCCATTTGAGCGAAAGTCAAAATAGACTCTCTGACCTTAAAGACACCATTACAGCTAGTGAAAAAGTAAACAGAGATCTGTTAAAAACTACTAGGATGCAGGAAAACATAATTCAACACGTGCAAGATGATGCAAAGGTGAACAATGTGAGACTAATAGGCATCAATGAGAAGGAAAGAGTCAATACAATGATACAAAAAGAATATGGGCAGAAATAGTAGCAGAAAACTTCCCAAATATGGGGAAACAATCTGACATTCAGGAAATCAAAGTATATAGAACTCCAAATAACATCAACCCAATTAAAAAGACATCCAGACATATAATAATCAAGATCCCAGAATTTCAGCACAGGAACAGTATATTAAAAACTGCTCAAGTAAAGAAACATATCACATTTAAAGGAAAACCCATCAGAATAAAGGCAGATTTCTCTTCACAAACCATCAAGTCAAGAATAGTATGGAGCAAAGTACTTCAAATCTTGCAAGAAAACGAATTCCAACCCAGACTGATATATCCTGTAAAACTCTCTTTCAAGTATAATGGAGAAGTAAAATACTTGCATGACAACGAACAACTAAAGAATTTCATGATGACAGAGCCAAGCCTACACAGACTACTAAAGGATGTTCTAGAGAGGGAGAAAAATGATCACAACCCCATGAGCAAGAATAGACAGAACCTACCAAGTAGGGCAATCAATGAAACCCAGGAGAATAAGAGGTATACAACAGTAGTCTTTCAGGTATTCTTTTGTGTACAGCAGCAAAATATTTCCATCAGCACACTCTACAAATGGACTTCTCTCGCATACATGGGTCATGATTCCATATGGGACTAAAGGGTGGATTTCAAGGAAATAGCTGTAGCTCAGGCCCACAAGTGACACCTGGCCACCAGTAAGTGTCATGGTCATTATCCACAACACACTAGAACTTTGTGCGATATCCCATCCCCAAACTGTCAGAAGTGATGGCCATTCATTTGTCATTCCGGCATTTATCTTTTGTTTTATTCTTAGAACTTCTTACTATCATGAAAACTTTTTCTTAGTTCAGTTGTTTTGAAACATTTAATTTTTAATTAATTAGTATTTAATTTTCTGAATAATTGCTTAATCTTGATTTTTGTTTTAAGATTTATACTATATCTTTGAATTACAATTTATCTAAAGGACATCGTATCATTTCTTCTCCTAGTATTTGAAACTTTAAAAAGTGTATTTCCATTTTCTGTTGAATTTATATTACTTCTTCCCTGTCTTTTATACACACATACACACACATAAATTAAAAAAATAAACGTATAACCCAACATAAGATTGACACTGTTTCATAGAAATCTGCAATGACCTTTTAAATAAGGGTTCATCTAATATATTTTGTATAGTCCTGCATAACTATCACTTTGAGAGCTCTTTATTGTTCATCTAGGAGCATACTGAAACTTCTCTTGCTTTTTGAATTATGCTCTTTGTTATTTCCTATATGCTACATCTGGAGGTATTAAAATATTTCAAGTTTGTATAACTAGAAAATATTTTACTTTTAGTTTTCAAAGGTATGTTTGCTAAGTATAAAAATCAAAGAGGATAGATCTTTTTTTTCTTTCATTCCTTTAATTAGTCTAGTTTCTTACACACTTGGTCTTTTTTTTTCTTTCTAATGTGGAATGTTATTTAATTTTGTTCTTCCATAGCTATTTTTTTATGTATATGCTTTAATCATTTTTTCTTTACAGTAAGTTTCAGGCGATTTCATTTTTGTGTATCTTGGTATGATTTTATTTAAATTTCTTGTGCAAAAGGTTCATTTTTCTTGGAAATGTGGTATTATAAGGTTGAACTAAATTCAGAAATTTTAAATGTTTAAATATTTATTGCCTACTCCTTTCTACTTTGAGAATTCTAATTATATGAATATAGAAAAAGAAAGGAGCAGTTAATGCTTACAATTTTTGTTTTTACTCTGATTTTTTTCCTCTGTTGAATTTCTCATAACTTTTTAGTTATTGTTTTTTTAAAGACAAAAGTTTTACGTTTATATCTGGTAATCTGAAAAACTAATTTGCACATAGTATCATGTAATACAGCAACCATTGTTGGATTCCTATTACTTTTTTTAGTGAAATCTTGTATAAATGTATAATGTTGTTTTCTTCTATCACTATTTTGTATTCTTTAAAAATAATAATAAAAAGTACAAACAAACAAAAAAAGAGAGAGAGAGACACGGAGGAGGAAAAATGACGCAGGCTGGCCCAGTACACTGTCTCCTTCTACTGCTTTCTTCTGTTACGAGGCTCCAACCCTCTGTGTTCCGCTGACCTAAATAGAGAACAGAGAGCCTGTGACTGACTCTGCTGCCTCGCAGCGCCCAGCGGCTTCGACACAGACAGTGGCCATCTGAAAGCTGGAGCTGGCCAGAGCGTGGGGCCGCCGCACAGCCCACAGGAGCTCCCAGCAGGCAGGAAGCGGCCGCCGCTCTCTCAGCGCAGAGCAGTGCTGCAGCGTGCGGCCTGGAGGAGGCGCTCACAGCACCGCGCAGAGATTAAGCGCGCCTTCCTGCCATGGGCCGCCCGGGCAAGCCTTCCAAGTTTCGCTTGCTAGTTGAAAATATTGCAAATGTTAGCACAATTTACCATAACAAGCAAGAATCTAGCATTAGAAAAGAAGTGTTTAAATTAAAAATAAGAAGTGCTGGCATAAATATGTAGTGAAAACACTTAAGAGGTCATATTCCTACAATCAATAATTTTGTTTCATTTTCCTAACTGATCAAATTTATCCACATACTAAAAAGGCATCTTCTTAGTCAGTGCTAATCTAGCAGATACTTTAAATATGTGCATTAATTTTTCTTACTATTAAAAGAACTAATGTGACAGAGCTGACATTTGTCCCCTTCTGCACCACTTGGGAGTGACAGAGAGGAACTTCAACTGCCACTGCCTAAAGCAGGGGAGATTAAGCTTGCAGTTCCTCAAACTTCCCCAAGCAGCAGTCTACTTGTAAGCAGTTTTGCACACTGGTCAGCTGCCAGGGATTTTCCAAGACTTCAAAATGTTTGAAAACAGCCACTGTGGAAAGCAATGTGAAGGTGTCTTTAAAAACCGAAAATCCTGAGACAGGACCACAGTAAGGGGACAAAGGCAAACAAACACAGCACCCCTAGCCTATTGTCTACTGAAAGCAAAGGTGCTGCAAGGAAAACCTTAACATACACTTGGTAACACCACTAGCTCTTAGTTAACTTAAAAATAGCTAACAGTGGAAGCCACTAGGCTAACCAAGGCGCTATTAGTCCCACTGGCTTTGTTGTAAATAGGATAACAGCTCTGATATGCAGGTTAGGATAAGGGTTGCTGCAGTTACTTTGCAGAATTTGAAGGCCTTTTTACCAAAACACTCGAGCCTTCGGATATCTGATAGGTGACTAAAATGGGACAAAAAGCTTCACCTCCCTGCCAGTTCATGTCTGTTACTCTCGCTCTCTTCAGTGTGGGTCGCGTTCCACTTAGCCCTGCATGTAGACCCACGGATTTCCTTCAACATCCGTAATCTAGGACCATGATGCGGGACCACCCAACCCTCATGCTTGTTCAGCAGCCTAAGCACTGGAAAGTCTTCAGCCCCATCTAAGATCTGGATGCTGGTATAAGGTAGTGGTGCTTGCTGTAACAGTGACATGGCAGCTCCTGAGCAAATGGGTCACCTGCCAGTCCACCGAACACAAGGCCAGGGTGTTCAGCACAGCCCCAAGAGCGTCTTCGGAAAGCCTGCCCATCGCTAACAGAGCATTGCCAGTTAGTCGGCCTAAACCACCCAATATAAAGTAAGCATTTTGCTTTGCTGAATGAGCAGTCTCTGGGGGCGAACACTGCCTCCTTCCTATAGAAGAAAGCCCCAATGAAAAGCTTCACAGTTCCTGTATTGTGCACAACATGTGGCTCTGCCTGTCTTCCACTGCTTCCACACCATAAGATCCCACATTGGGCGGGTCTCACGACTGGGAATCCAGAAGGATGGAATCAGCATGTCAAAAAGAGACATGTGTGCGCCTGTGTCTGTTGCAACATCACTCACAACAGCCACGAGAAGGAGTCAAACTTAGTGTCTGTAAATAGAAGCATGGGCGATGATGTGCGGTGAGTTGTGCGTACAAAATGCAGAGCTGCAAGTCCCAACAAAGGGGGAATGTGCTCCTAGATGGCATCATGGAGAGTCACGCAGGACAAATGTAGAGAGATAACTGCCATATAATTTTGAGAGGGAGAGAGAGATCTCATAGTATAGAGCAGAATTCAGTTTACCAGAAGTTGAGAAAGGAAGTGGTTATGAAGTCTAAAATTATAGTTACATAGGAGGAGTAAATTCCAGTGTCCTCTTGTAGAGTACGATGACTATAGTTAATAATATTATTACATTTCAAAAGAATTGGAGGATTTCAAATGTTCTTACCACAAAGAAATGACAACTTTTTGAGGCGATAGATACGCTGTTACCCCAAGTTGGTCCTTACCCAGTTTATGAGTGTACTGAAGTACAGCGTACACCATGAGTATGTATAATTGTCCTGTGCCAATTCGAAACAAATAGAACTCTTTAAAACTTTGAGAAAGCATACATTAAAACAATGAAAGCCTAATGGCATTTTATGTAAAAGCACTAGGGCTTGGATTTGGGGAAGCTGGCTGGGCTCTGGGACAGACTTAACATGCAACCCTGAGAAGCCACAAAAGCTTTCCGAGTCATAATTTCCTGGTAAGAGCTAATGCCACAGACAAGAATCTATACTGCACATCACCTGAAAGATTCTGAAATGCAAATGAAATTCTCAGTGATGTAGATAATCCCTTATAGGAATGCAAACACAATCTCTATTGGAGACTTTTTAAAAGGATTTTTATTCATCTACAGTAGTAAGGGTAGTCCATGTAGTCAGTGTACTGTGGAAGGCATGTATTTTCAGATCAGTGTCTTGGTTAATTGATGGCTGATTTCAAGGCTTTCCTTGAAATTTGTCCTTGTTTAGGTTGCCTGAGTAGAGACTGAATGTGTGAACTACACCTCCCACTCAGCTTTCTTGGCTTATTAATTATGTAAATTGTGTGGTTCAATTACATTGAAACAGAGGTTCCTTGTACCACAAAGTTATTAAGAGAATATAAGCTCTAATTCATAATTAAAAATTATAAATAAATGATTGGATAAAGACGCTTAGCCATGAATCTTAGACTGCTTCATTCATCACAGTAAGTGTTTTTCCATGTCACCAATAAAAACCTTGAAAAAGTTGTTAAGTAATAATAATGCATTCACTGTGTTTGGATACATCATGTATAGATCACCTATGCAAACACTACAGAACACTAGGTGCCAGGTTTTCAGGTGCATTATCTCACTTAATTTTCATTAAAATTCCATGAGGGGTGTGTGCAGGTAAACGTGTGTCGTGTGTGCGTGTGTGTGTGTGTGTGTGTGTGTGTGTGTGTGCTCCAAAATGATCATAGAGATGAATTATGCAACCCAGGGTCATGCTGTGTAGCTAGGAGGTGTCAGTGGTCTGGAGCTAAGCATAGGTTTTGAAATCCTATTCATTTCTCCACCTACTACACTGTTTCCTTGACAGCAGAGCTTTTCTTCAAGAGTAGCAGGTAACTCGCATCTACGAGGTGCACTAAGGGCACTGTAGGGAAAGGAGCCTCTACCCATGGGGCTTTTGCTGCTTAGATTATAGGAAAATCACAGGCAAAGCCCTGTATGACCAAGGCAGCAAAGGAGATGCATGCGGCACAGGAGCTGTGAGAACTCAAGAGAGGGGATTACAAACCACATGCAGAAAGGCTGCATGGTGGAAGTGGATCCAGGCTGAGACTTAAAGATGGAAGTTTGGTGTGTGGAGGAGAGAAAAGAACCATTTCGGGTGGTGCAAGCAAAAGCTGAGAAGAATAAAACAATATGACGTCATACAGAGTTAGTACAAATGAAAGCATTTCCTAGAAAATTAGGAATAAAACAAAAATGTCCACTCTTCCATTCCCACTAATATAGCACATAAAACTTTAGGTGGAACAATTAGACAAGAAAAAGAAACTAAAAGGAAAGGAAGAATTCACATGGTCATTATATCCTGATGGTATGATCCTATCAGCACAAGAATTTTAGAGCTGATAAACAAAGTCAGAAAAGAATTTGGACACAAAGACAGCACTTTAAAAATCAATAGCATGCTGGGGAGACAGCTCTATAGAATAAGTGTTTGCTTGGCAAGCATAAGGGTCTGAGTTCCATCCCTGAGTGCACTAAAACCAAATCAATAGCTTAGTTGGATGCACCTGTAAGCCCAGCACTCAGAAGACTGAGACAGAGAACTGCTGAGTTTGAGGCTAGCCTAGGCTACATAGTGGATTCAAGGCCAGCCTGAATTTCACAGTGAAACCCTGTCTCAAAAAAGCAAAAAACAAACAAACAAACAAACAACAACAACAAACAGTACCTTCTCTATACATCAAAAAAGAGCTGGCTGAAAAAAGAAGTTAGAAAATTAAGTTCATCTGCAATAACCTCCAAAGTACCTAGGAATAAAGTTAACCCGGGAGGTGAAAGATCTCTACAATTAAAAACACAGAATACTAAAAAAAAACTAAAGAAGATTACTGGAGAAGAGAAAACCACTCATGTGCATAGGTTGGCAGAAGTGGTATTGACTGTGGTGATCACATTATTGAGTGTCTCTTCGACAAATCGTGCTAGGAAAACCTGAATATCCATATGCATGATTCCTAAACTAGAAGATCCCTATCTTTCACCTCATACAAAAATCAATCTAAAAGTAGTCAGAGTTAGATATAAGACCTAAACCATTGAAAATACTAGAAGAAAGAGAGGGGAAACATTTAAACCATAGGTATAGTCAGAGACTTTCTGAATAGGATTCCCATACCACAGGAAAAACAGTAAAACTCTACAGATGGGACTACATCCAATAAAAGAATCTCAGCACCGCAAGACAAACAATCAACAGAGTGAAGATAATCTACAGAAGGGGAAAAATGTTTGTCCATACTTTTTCCAATAAAGGATTGATATCTATAATATATAAAGAACTCAAAAAACAACACCAAAAAATCAAATAATCCAATCAATAAGTCAGTAAATGAATTGAATGGGCCCTTTTTAAAAGAAGTACAAATGGCCAAAAAGACAACCTTTTCATCCAAAAGCTGGATGAAAAAATATTCAACAGCTTTAGCCACTAAGGCAATACTAACTAAAACCACACTGAGATTCATCTGACTCCAATCAGATTGGCTATGATCAAAACTCCAAAAATAATAAATTCTGGCAAAGATTCAGGTGAAAAAAACTTTTACACTGCTGGTTGGAATATAAGGTGGTTCCTCAAAAAACTAAAAATAGAGTTACTGTATCCCCTGGCTACATCACCCCTTAGTAGTATAGCAAAAGAATTAAAGGCAACATATTATGGAAATAGCAGCATACTCATGTTTGCTGCAGTGCAATTCATGATAGCCAAGTTATTGAACCAATGTAAACACGGACCAACAAATTAGCGGGTAAAGAAAATGTGGCACCCCATGAATAATTTTCAGCTTTGTGTATCCAATACTAGTATCTACTCTTGTTATTTACTTTAAGTGATTTGGATGTTGTGTCTATGTTTTGCAGAAAGAATTGCTTCTATTTATAACAGCATCAGCAGATTTGGGCATAAGCACATCTACATGAAGGTCATTGCACTTCTGCACCGGCCCTCTGTCTATCCTCTAGGCAAAGGACAGCCGTTACTATTTGCAGTCTTTCTGCAGTGAAGTAAATGAAGGAGAAGGGGAGGTAACTGGGTGAGGGGTGTAAGACACCGAGGGAGGCAGGAGAAGTGGGAGAAGAGTGATAGACAATAAGAAGTTTTTGATGCCAGGTCTGATTTTTAGTTGAGTTCAAGGGTTACTGTTAAGAGTTTCGGAGGATATTTGTGGAGGTGGTGGCAAGGTATGGAAGAAGGAGATTTAATTTGTAATTGAGCAAAGCTATGTGCTTGTCAGAACCTGCTGATAGGGAAGACAATGGGCTAGGGAAGAAGGGAAGAGCAGAGGCTTAGGGTAGGAAGCCAGAGGGCTGGCATTATGTAAGCTAGGAGTGAGTTCCAGGAGCTAAATATGGGAAACTAAAAACTTGGGATGTGGGGTTTATATATCAACAGAAGAATAAGGCAATGCAGTAACAATATTGCTGGGGGGGTTGACGCGAGGAAATAGAGGGAGCGCTGCGGTGAGGGAGAGACCCAAACACGAAATGAGAGCCAATGAAAGAAAAATGCACAGATCAAAAGCTTAATAACCTAAGACTCATAACATAACCCCACACTACTAAGTAAACCAATAAATAAAACTGCAAGCTACAAGACATCCAATGGAAACACAAGCTAAACGCTCCAAGGAGACAACTCATATGTAGTCCACATGCAGCCCGTGCACCAGAGTTGAGAACTCACACCCAAGGACTTCTCTCACCTTTTCCCACCCCCACTGCAGTGCTGAAGCTGTCGCACACTCAGACTCCTTTCCACTGGGTTGCAGTACGCTTGCAGAGTCTGGTCCAGCCACAGGCTTAGGTTAGGAACTCTTTCTATTTCTTTCCTTGGATTTATGGTGGAATTGGCAGACAAATTCAGTGGCAGAAGTTGTCCACTGAATCAGGAGTATGCCTACATTATCATATCAGCTACACTATGTGAGCCAGGGAGATAGCTCAGTAGAATAAGTGCTTGCCTAGCAAGTACAGGGTCCTGAGTTCAAACCCCAGTACCGCAAAAAAAAAAAAAAAAAAAAAAAAAAAAATTCAGCTACACTAGTAACCAGCTAATCAGGTGCCATGGTATTATCTTTCAGGGCACATTAAGAAATAGCATATCGTGGAGCCAAATTTTAAACCTTAAGCCTAGAGAAAACCCCCATAGCTGTACTGTAAGCACCATCACAATCGAGGTACTGAGCCAGAGCTGACACACTGAGGATGACAGCTACATCTCCCCTTGTGGCTAAAAAAGCATTCAATGGTAATTTTTATAAGTTATCTGAAATCCAGGCAGTGGGGGACCAGGTAATGCTAGAGGGGAGAGAGAAAAGAAAAAATGTATTTAAGGTCTTCTCTAAGTAGTATGGGAAGGAGGACATAAAAGGGTGGAATGACCCTCAGGTGGAAAGGTGCGTTATATACTTAGATGGGGATAGCCAGGAAACTGGGTACAAGATGGGTGGTCAGAAAGGAGGAAGAGGGGCTGGGAAGATGGCCCAGTAGAATAAGTGCTTGCCTGGAAAGCTCAAGGGCCTAAGTTCAATCCCCAGTTCCACCAAAGGAAAAAAAAAAGAAAAGAAAAGAAAGGAGAAAGAGAAGAAGTCATCTGACCAATGTAAACAGCAGGAGAAAAAGCTAAAGGGAGACCAACTTAAAGAAGAAAACAGAAGACAACAGAAGGCTAGGAGACAAGAGGAAGAAGAAGGGCGATATGGACAAAAGTAGGAGGCATAATAAAGGACAGGGAATCCCCTTACCCTCTAGACCAGAAAAAAAGGCAAGAGGAAAGAAACACACACACACACACACACACACACACACGCTTTTATAAAAGAAAAAAGGGGAAAACAATGAAATAGAAGTGGGAGGATGAACAAAAGGAGGAAAACAGAAAAATTTTTCAGTTGCTTGGACATGCCTGTTTCCCACAGCCTAGGATTAAGGAGTGGAGCTCAGGCCGAGCCTCGCAGCAGTTCACACTGGAGGCTGGAGGCGGCACGCTGTCCAAGAACGGTGCTGGAAACAAGGTCTGCACACAGCAGCCATGGAGCACCAGCGTGCCCTTGCGATTCTGTGACTCTGGCCGAGCCTGGCCTCTGACCAGAGTCTGCGTCTACGTCAAGCACTCCAGCCCCTCCTCCACAGGACTCCGGCCTGCTCTTCAGCTGCCGTTCATGGCTGTCCTGCCCGCCCTCCTCCACTCTAGGAACCTGACAGTAGGGAACATGCCTTGGAGCTAAGGGGTTGCAGGGGACCCAGGTTCAAACACTGGGGGCCTGCCCAAGAGCCGCACTGTGCAATCACAGTGGGGGACACGAGACCAAGTGTTGCGCGCAACCTCGCCAGCAAGGAAGACGCAACACTAGACTCTTCTTTCAGCGGTTTATTCAGGACCCTTGAACAATCTTCTTCTACCCCGGGGGAAAACCCCCTCATAGCTAAATACCCTCCAGGCGTCCAATCTCGGAAGGCCACGTGGGCACCGCCAATAGGTCCAGGTACGTGGAAGTGAGCCATAGCTTTAGCTTTAGCCATATATGGAGTTGTTTATCACTGAGAGCACTCACCATCGGGAAGGTGGAAGGCGGAAGCCAGCGCCATCTTTAAGGTGTGGCTCCACGCAGCTCTCTACAACCAAGGTCCCTCAGGAACTGTTGACTGCAGCGGATCACCGCGGAAGCAGCGTCACCGCGGAAGCAGCGTCTTGGTTTTCCTTTTGGTTCCAGTTGCAGCTGACTCTCATCCCCCGTGCAGTTCTCTGCCCGCAGAGAGTTTCGCTTCTCTTTGTCCTCTGGTGGCAGCTGGCCAGCCCCTCCCAGATGTGGCTTGCAGAGGGCCTCCTCCCTTCTCTGTGATGTGCTCACTTCTTTTCCTCCTTTGTCAGTCCCCTCCTGGTTCTGCACATAGTACCCTCCTGCTTTCTTTCCTCTCCACACCGCCATTTCCAGGCTCTAGTGACTTTATTCTGGAGAAGCTGAACTGTTGCCGCTCACTATTTTACCATTTCTTATCTCTCCCAATTAAAAAAATTTCCAGATAAACCGGAAGACCTTTTCACACTTACAGACCTCAATTGCCAGTACCTCTCCCAGAGGAGGAGGAAAGTGGGTGGAGATATATAGCACGCGCACACACACACACAGTATATATAGTAAACTAAAAACACAGATAGACATACACACAGGAATATGAGAAATCAAGGCAACAGAAGACCCCGAGGTTTCCCACCTCTCCAAAGGTCACACAGGGAGAAGAAAATAAATACGAGGCAGTGGGACTCTATAGAAAGTCTATAAAGGGGGTGAAGAAACCAGATGAATTCAAAGAAGAAATCAACCAAGAGTTCACAACAATTTCACTCAATATGGTGAGTACAGAGGACATCAGTAAAAAACACGGATGAGCCAACCAAAACAGTTCAAACTTGAATGACAGATTCAACAAGAATACAGAATCTTCAAAATATGTAGACAGGAATACCTGAAATAAACACTGTGCAGGATTTGTGAACTGCAGGAATGACCTTGTGAAGACTCCACAGCTGCGGACAACATAGGAAACTGTGATGAGGAGCTCAGAGAAGCCACAAGGAAAGTCAGAGAACAGGAGCCGATCGTTTAGCATCTCCGAGATGACAATCAGAAGAGCAACTGAGGTATAATCAGAGTGAGAGGAAAAACTAGAAGATAATACAGATGGAGGCCTGGGGAGATGGCTCAGTGGAGTAAGCACTTCTCTGGCAAGCGCAAGGGCCTGAGTTCGATCCCCAGTTCCGCCAAAAAAAAAAAAAACACAGATGGATTTACTAACATGCTCAAAACAATCACAGGAAAATATTTCCCAAATATAAAGAGTTTAAAATACAAGTAAGTAATGCTTACAGAGCACCAATTAAAAAAGCTCACCAAGGCACATCCTTATTAAATTACCAGATACACACACACACACACACACACACATTCACATGAATGCAATTTGAAATTAAAAAGAGGAAATCATCACAGACACTGTCAAAATACAGAAGATAGCAACTAATTTGAAAAATATATCCTAAGAAAATAGCAAATTTTGAAGAAAAAGGCATATTCCTAGATTTATCCAAATTACCAAATTTAATCCAAGAAGAAATATATATACATAACAACCCAATAACAGTCAGAAATTAGCACAATAGTAAAGAATTTGTGAAGTTAGTAATGCCCACAACCTGATGGGTTCACTCTAGAATACTTTAGAATCTTTTTTTTAGTGGAACCAGGGATTGAATTCAGGCCCTTGTACTGGCCAGGCAAGCACTTATTCTACTGAGCCATCTCTGCAGCCCTTTAAAAAAATCTTTAAAGATGTTTTAATCACTGATGCTCCTCAAACTCTTCAAAGCATTTGAAATGATGGAATGCTGGCAAACTATTTATGGGAGCCAGTATAAGCCCAATGCCCAAACTGGATAAAGACCCAACTAAAAAAAATATATATAGCAAGCTCCTTAATGAACACAGGTGCAAAAATCTTCAACAAGACATTAGCAAAGAGAAAGGGCCAGCCAACTAGCTCAGTGGATTAAAATCCCTACTTAGTCAGACACAGGGACTGGGGTTCAATCCCCAGTGTGCTATGTTGGCCTTACCCCTGGGGTGCACTGAGATAGAAATTGAGACTGGGCTTAGTGCTGTGCACCTGTAATCCCAGGAAATGGGTGGCTGAAAACAGGAGGATCACTACGAGTCCAATCTATGCAGTGAGACCCTGTTAGACCCTATCCTAAATACATAAAAAATAATTTTAAAGAAGTGATTAGCAAAGAGAATTCTGCACAAAAATGCGGAGATCATGCATGATGGTCTTCATCCTGGAGATGCAAGAGTGGCTCAACTTATGTAGGTCAATAAATGTCATAAATCACATAAACAGAAGCAAGGTCAAAAACCACATGATCATGTCAGCATATGCACAAAGGTTTTTGACAAAATCCTACACCCACTCATGGTGGAAAAAAAAAACCCTGAAGAAAACAAGTATAGAAGGATCATACCTGAATGTGATAAAGGCTACTTAGTAAAAGCCAACAGCCAGAGTCACCCTAAATCTAAAACAAGACAAAGATGCCCACAATTATTACATCTATTCAACATATTACTTGAAACTTTATCCAGAGCAATCAGGCAAGAGAAGGAAATAAAATAGATACATATAGGAAAAAGGAAGAGTTGAAATGAACATCATTTGCAGATGACATGATACTCTACATAGAACAACAAAGAACTCCACGAAAAAAAGCTATTAGAATTAATAATCAACTTTAGCACTACACCAAAATATAAGAGCAACACACAAAAATCATTGGTATTTGTGTATAACAATAATGAGCTGGATGAGAATGAAGTTATGAAAACAATACCCTTCACAGTAGCTTCAAGAAAAATGAAATACCTAGGAATTAACTAATCAAGTAGTGAAAGACCTCTACAGGTAAAACTATAATACTCTGCAGGAGATGAACAATCAACACCAGAAAATGGAAAGATGTATCCTTCTCCTGGACAGGCAAAATCAGCATTGATAAAATAGCCACACTCAGAGCTGGGGGCATAGCTCAGCCGTATAAGTAGCTTATACTGCAAATACAAAGACCTGGATTCAATACCCAGTACTGTATGTCATCATGCTGGCCACCAAGACCGGGTGTGGTAGTACATGCCTATAATCCCAGCACTGGGGAGGCTGAGATAGGAGGATTACTACAAGTTTGAGCTATATAGACTTAACTGTACCAAATAAATAAATAAATAAATAAATTATTTTTTAAAGAATTTATATAAAAAAGTACCACACTCCCTAAACTATTACACATATTCAATGCAGTCACAATTAGTGTACCAACAGCATACAGTACTTTATGTAACTAGAAACAAAAGTCCTAAAATTCTTATGGAACTAAGAGAGATCCAGAATAGCAAACACAATTATAGGCAACAAGAGCAATGCAGGAGGCTTCAAGCTATGTTACAAAGCAATACTGATTCAAAACAGCATGGTACTGGAACAACAACAGGTACATGGGTCCATGGAACAGAACGAGGATAAAGAAAATTCCTCTGAAACATTCAGCTATTTGTTCTTTGACAAAAGAGCCAAAGGCACATGCTGGAGGAAAGAAAAACCTATTTAACAAGAGGCACTATTTGTAGAAAATTGAAACTGGACTCAGATATTTTACTGTACACTAAATTAAAATCAAAATAGATTGAAGATCTAAACATCAAAACAGAAACACTAAACCTGCCTGAAAACAAAATAGATAAAACATTTAAAGACACAAAAGTAGAAAAAGACTTTCTATACAGACCCTCAATTGCACAAGAAGTAACAAGAACCAACAAGGAATTATATCAGACTAAAAAGACATGTGCAGCAGAAGAATCAATTAGTAAAGTGAAGAGACAACCTACAGAGTGCAAAAAAATTCCAAGTACTCCTCAGAGGACTAACATCTAGAATTTAGGAAAAAACTAAAAAACTTAAACCACCTAAAATTAAGGAGTTAGTCAATTACTGGGCAAGAGAAATAGCCAGACATTTCACAGAGGAAGAAGAGCAAATGGTCAAAAGATACATGAAAAGAAATTTCCATACCTCTAGCCATTAGAGAAATATAAATTAAAACAGTGCTAAGATTCCATCTTACTCCAGAAAGAATGGCAATCATTAAGAAATCAGACAATAATAAACAATAATAAATGCTTCCAAGGCTGTGGTAAAAAGGGAACACTCCCACATTGTTGGTAGGAGTGTAAATTATTACAACTACCATGGAAATCATTGTGGAGATTTTTGAAAGAACTAAAATTAGAAATTCCATAAGACCCAGCTATTCCCCTCTAGGTATCTTCCCTACAGAGCTTAATAATCACACTACAGTGATTCATCCAGACTGATGCTTATAACAGCACAATTTGTCAGAATTAAATCCTGGGAAGCAGCTGTACACCCATCAACACACAATTGGATAAAGAATATGTGGTAGGTATCTAAATGGAATACTAGTCAGCTATAAAGACAGACAAATTTTAGGCAATGTAGGATAAAGGATGCTCCTGGAAAATACAATATTGAGGCAATAAACCAGGCAGACAGGCCTAAATACCATATAGTATCTCTCACTTGAGTCAGGCAAATCACAGGGACAGTGATAAGAGATAAGCAGAGAACAAGGGGCCGGATCTCCTGGAACAGAGAAAGAGTCCAAGGGACAAGGGTGAGAACTGAAGAGGAGTAGAAAGGGAAATGGAAGACATGCTGTGTTCAGGATGTCAGTATCACATGCCACAGTGTGAGCTAAAAGTAATGTCAACAAGAATGAAAAGTAGGACAGGGAATTAGAGTAAGAGGGGAATTAACAAAGAACCTGTAGTTTGTGTACTTAATACATGCGAGCACAGCCCAGGATGACTGTAAACTCTACAGGTGGCAAATGCATCCTAATAAAATAAATGTTAAAAAAGGAAATGTGGCACACATATATGTTGCCCCAGGCTACAAACACTTCTGTTTATAAACAGTTTAGTTCACAAAGAGAAACATTTGGTGAAATTTTGGTGTTGTTTGAAAACTCTGCAGCAGGTTATATACATGACTGCAGCCATGTTTCCCACCCAAACACACATGTCATCATCGTTTACAAAATCATGCAATATATTAAGTTCTTGAACCAAGGTACCACTCTCTAAGATATTGCATGTATGGACAAAATTATGTCACAGGAAAATGAATGGAATTTGGAGTTATCATGTTACACATAATGAGCTGAACTCAGAAAGGCAAGCATTATTATTTTTCTCTGACATATGGAATCTTAAAATATGGCATAAAAGGAAAAGGACGACTACTTGTTAGGCAAGAAGAAAGGAATAAAAAATGGGAGGAGGAATGTAAGGAAGTATGAGGAAGGAGAAACATGATTAACATATGTGTATATATGCAAATATCACATTGCAACTCAAGATTTCATAAAGTTAACTGGCAATAATAAGAAATGTACTTTGAAAAAGAATTAAAAAGCAGCACGCAGGGGCTGGGGAGATGGCTCAGTGGAATAAGCACTTCCCTGGTAAGTGCAAGGGCCTGAGTTCAATCCCTGGTTCTGCCAAAAAAAAAAAAAAAAGCAGCACACAGATACAGGTAACAGTAATGTCCTAGCTATGAAGAGGAATTAACAAATTCATTGCTGTAATTCAAAACATATACATATATGTCTTACAAACACAACTATACACACATACTTTGTGTGTGACTGTTACACGCAGAACTTGAGAGTATTTAGCAAGATATATTCAGGGAACAATTAGGAGAATCTTCTGGGGATACAGAGGAGCAGTGAGAAAATTTGACAGGTAAGGTTGGATATAAGTAGGATTGACTTGAATACAATGGGGCCATCAATGTCTTCATGTCTAACATCCCAGTGCCGTTCACCTTGAAGACACATGACTTACAGTATGGAGTAATTTGAACTAGTTAGTGTTCAGAGGCCAGAGAGAATGTTTGTCAGTTTCATTACTAAGTTTTCAGAGCCTAAGATGTGGATTCATACATAGCAACTGCTAAATTAGTACATATTAAATACACAAATGAAAAAAGGAAAGTCAGGAAGGACAGGGAAAAAAGGGCCAGTCATTTGTCCTCCACTTTCTTTTCCCAATACACCTGTTATATTTTTGTCTAGTGTCCCCCAAAGCCTCATGCAGTCACTGGGGCAGGCTTCTAGAATGTGTGAATAATTCATGATCCAATACTGGGTTCATGGGTGTGAGCATAAATACAATATGGGGAGGGGAGAGAGGCTTGTTACTCCTCCTTTTACTCTTTGCTGTATTCCACCCTCATGAACAGTTGCTCTCGGCCCTGTGCCACTCTACCTTGGAGCCAGCTGAGTATGGACTGAAAGCTTCACTACCAGTAAGCTAAATAAACCTTTCCTTCCTTAATTTTGAGGGTTGGGTATTTGTCCCAGCAACAAGAGAAAAGTAAGTGAGATAACATCTTTCCATTTTTTGCTCTTAAAATTTTAGTAAGCAATATTTATTGTTTTCTATGTGCTAGTCAGCATTCTAGAAATAAAAAAAACTATATAACAGTAGACAGCTGATAGAGCTCAGCTGAGCTGTAGCCACTTCTCCCACCATCATAGAAATCAGGCACACAGAGGTCAGCTATGGGGACCTGGTGAGCCCTGCCCTGCACCCTCAGCAGAGCTTGGCTGAGCTGCAACTGCCTCTCCCACCAAGGTGGAAGGACCCTGGTGACCCCTACTCTGCCCTTCCCACCACCAAAAGAACCTTACAGAGCTTGTGTCTGCCCTCACCATCAGATCCTTCTTAAGTTGTGGCTTGCCCCACCCCCACCCCACTGAGGTGGAAGTCACACTGAACCTAACACAGAACAAGCTTTAGTGAGCCTACCCTACCCTCCAACTCTTGTGGGAGCCCTGCTCACTTGAACCTTGCCTCCTTCCAAGGCTTCTGAACCAGGGTGAACATCAGAGGCTTCAAAACTGTCAAGAATGTAAGAACAAAAGGCAATCTCAGACCTCCAGCCCACCAAGAACAAGTCCAGGAGATAAGGTTATAAAAGAACTTGGAAGTAACACACCTGAAATTTCATAAATGAAACCAACTGCAGTAAAGAAACAACACTATCTGGCCATAGAGGAAATCAGATTTAAAAAAATAATCTCTCAGGTAAAAATAAATTATAAGAATCATGAAAAAATTGCTTAGCACATCCAAAGAAGACATAGATAAAACAAATAGAGGAAAATAGAAAAGAACGAGCATGCATGAGCTAGGTTAAAACAGACATTCAGAAAATTGAGAATTCCACTTTGGCCAGATGAAATCTGGCAAAACCCCTTGAATAAAACTGAACATAGATTTTCAGACCTTGAAGACAACATTGCAGCTAGTAATTATGAAAGGAAAGATTTCATTAAAATAACAATGGACTGCTCAGGCAGGCTGTGGACTGGAGTTCAATCCCAAACTTGTTGTGCCAGCTCTGCCCCCAAGGCATGCTTGAGACAGCAACTGAGACTTGGTGTGGTGATGCATACCCATAATCCCAGTGCTTGGGAGGCTGAAAACAGGGGTATCACTATGAGTCCTATCTATGCAGTGAAACACTACAGTCCTTGTACTAAATACATAAGAAAAAAAAAAAGGAAATAATAATGCAACTGCTGCAAGTTGTAAAAGCAATAAAAGACAAATAGGTAGCAAGAAAACAGCTGGAATCAACACAAAGGCATAAAAAGACTTTTTGCTGAAGTACCAGCAGAAAATTTCCCAAGCATGGGGGAAGAATCTGGCATAGAGAAAAATGAGGCATATTGAACTCCCATTAGCTATAACTAAAATAAGTCTATACGCAGACACATAATAATTAAGATTCCAGAAATTCAGCAAAGAACAGAATATTAAAAGCCATTAGAGAAAAAGAAACAGATCACCTGTAATGGCAAGTCTATCAGAATCACAGAAGATTTCTCAACACAAACCATCAAATCAAGAACAGTTCGGAGTGAGATATTTCAAATCCTGAAAGAAAACAACTTCCAAACCAGGTTGATGCACACTATAAAACTAGCTATCAAATTCATTGGTGAGATATTTCCACAACAAAAAACAACTTAGGAAATTCAGGGGCCGGGCAGATGACTCAGTGGAATAAGCATTGCCCTGGCAAGCATAAGGGCCTGAGTTCAATCGCCAGTTCCGCCAAAAAAAAAGAAAGAAAAGAAATTCAAACCACCAACTGAAGTAAAAAAACAACACTATCAGGCCATACAGGAAATTAGATTAAGAAAATAATCTCTCAGGTAAAAAAGAAATGATAACAATCATGAAAAAAATTGCTTAGCACATCCAAAGAAGACATAGATAAAATAAATAGAGGAAAATAGAAAAGAGTGAGAATGCATGAACTACATTAAAACAGATATTCAGGAAACCAAACCAACCACCAAGCCAACACTACAAAGAGGACTGACAGACAGTCTAGAAAGGGACAAAACAACCACAGAGAGAAACCTACAGTAGGAAAGTGACATGATAAAGATAAATATATCATGGGCTAGCCACCTTTCGGTCCTCTCCTGCATGAGAGTTGATCAGAGACCATGAGCTCAGTAATAAATGGCTTTCCAAATTCCAAAAAAAAAAGATAAACTTATCAGATAGAACCATCAGTGTAAATGGGCTCAATTCACCAATCAAAAACAAAATAATATCAGGCTGGCAGAGTAGACCAAGAAACAAAGTCCAACAATATGCTGTATACAAGACACACATTTAACTCAAAAAGATTCACAGACCAGAAGTCAAGGGAAGGAAAATAATATTCCATGTGACAGGAGCTCAGTAAAAAGCAAGGGCAGCTATTTTGGTTGGTGACAATATCAACTTCAAACTAAGGGTGATTAAAAGAGATAAAGAAGATCACAACATACTTATCAGGGGAAAAATAGCAAGAGGAAGAGATAACATTTATAAATATATATGCACCCAAGGTAGGAAAATCCAGCTATATAAGACAAATTTTAACAGACATGAAAAATCAAATGAGTAATAATGCATTTGTACTGGAGGACTTTAACACCCCATTGACACAAGGAGATAGATGAACTAGGCAAAATGTCAGCAAAAAATAACAAAACTAAACCAAACATGTGAAAAAATAAACTTAGTAGACCATTACAGTGTTCTACCCAGCAGCATCAGAATATATATTATTCTCAGCTGCACACAGGACATTCTACAAAATATACTGTATACTAGTACACAGAGCATACTTAAGTAAATGCAAAGGAATTGAAATTATCCCACGCGTATTATCTCACCATAGTACAATGAAACTAGAAACTATTGACAAAAGAAACAACAAAAGCTCCACAAATACATGGAAGTTCAATAACACCCTCCTGAAGAATCACTGAGTCACACATGAAATTAAAGAAGAAATTAAACAATATTTACAATCAAATAAAAATGCAGATACAACTTATCGAGACCTGTAGGATGCTACAAAAGTTGTCTTAAGGAGGAAATTTATAGTGGCAAATTCTTACATTAAGAAAACAAAATGAGAACCAGGAAGATAGCTCAGTGGTCTAAGTGCCTGCCTGGCAAGCACAAGGACCCAGGTTTGATCCCCAGTATGGCATGCTGTGCTGGCCCCACCCTGGGCCCATGTAGCTGGCCATGGAAACTGGATGTGGTGGCTCTTGCCTGTAGTCCCAACACTTGGGAAGCTGAAACAGGAGGATCAATATGAGTCTGAGCTGCATAGTGAGATCATGTACTACATACACAAATTAAAGAAGAAAACAGAATGAGCCCCAATAAACAATCTTATACCACACCTCAAGCTCCTAGAAAAAGAAAATAAGTAAAGCCCAAAGAAGGCAGGAAATTACAAAGATCAGAGCAGAAATAAAGACTTAGTTCTTTGAAAGAATAAATAAAATCAATAAACCCCCAGCCTCCCTTATCAAAAAGAGAAAAAATTCAAATTCATGCAATAAGGAATGAAAAAATTAAAATCACTACAGACTCTATAGACATTCAGAAGATTATCAATACCTATACATAAAGTAAAATCTTTACTCTCACAGAATGGAAAAAACAAACAAACAAAAAAAGACAGATTCCTAGATACATATGAACTATCAAAGATGAATCAAGAAGATATAAAAATTCAGAATAACCCAATATCAGTCAAAAAATTGAAAATGTAATCAAAAACCTAGTAACAAAGTAAAATCCAGGTTCTGATGAATTCACAGCTGAATTCCACAAGAAATTTAGAGAATATATAATGCCAATTCTTCTCAAATTCTTCAATGAAATTGAAAGGTACATAATTCTCCCAAACTCATTCCTGGAAATTAATGTTACTCTGATACCAAAACCAGAGAAAAACTCAACCAAAAAAGATAACTACAGGCCAATTTCCACAATGAATATAGATGCAAAAACTCTCAATAAAATACTATCAAACAGAATGCAGCAAATTATCAAGAAGATTATATACCATGAACAAGTAGGATTCATCCCAAGAAAGCAGGGATGGTTCAACATAAACAAATGCATATAATACACCACCACATCAGCCAAACCAAAGTAAAAAGTCATATGATCATCTGAATTGATGTAGGAAAAGCTTTTGACAAAGTCCAACATTCATTCATGATTAAAACCCTACAGAAAATCAGAATAGATGGTCTTTTCTCAACCTGATAAAAGCCACCTATGACCAACCAACAGCCAACTTCATATTAAATGGACAAAACTTGAAGCTTTCCTTTTAAAATCAGGAACAAGACAACTGTCAGCACTCCTATTTAATATAGTTCTGGAAACATTAACCAGAGCAATTAGACAAGACACAGAACTAAAAAATTAATGATTGGAAAGGAAGAAGTGAAATTATTGTTTACAGATAACATGATACTATGCAGACATAGAAAATCCCAAAAACTTCACAAAGAGACTTGTAGATTTAATAAGCAAATTCAGTAGCATAGCTGATACAAAGTCAATACTCAAAAATTAACAGCAAGACTGTAACTGAGACTGGGCGTGGTGGCGCACACCTGAAATCCCAGCACTTGGGAGGCTGTAAACAGGTGGATCACTATGAGTTCCATCTAGTAGTATGCCCCCCGAACACCCTGTAGACCCTTCCCTAAAAAACAAAAATAAAAATAAAACCTTGATTTTAAAAAAAATGAGGGGGCTGGGAATACAGCTCAGTGGCATAAGCACCTGCCTGGCAAGCACAAAGTTCAAAGTTCAATCCCCAGTACCACCAAAAGAAAAAAAAAAAAGCTTGCCCTTGAAGCCCCTGGACAAATATGAGGAAAAGAAAACTACCATCCTATAACATCTTGAACTGAAATCCTTCAGAAGTAATGACAAATAAATTCAAGTTTGCATGATTTTTTAAAAAAATTAATAGCATTTCTATGCTCAAATAATGAATGCAGAGAGAGAAATTATGGAAACTACTTTGGAATCCATCTAATAAAGGAAGTTAAATATCTAAACACTGAAAATTACAGTACTCTGAAAAAAGATATTGAGGAGGATTTCAGAAAATGAAAAAATATTCCTTGCTCCTGGATAGAAAGAATCAACACTGTGAAAATGGTTATACACCCAAGTTTTATACAGATTCAGTTCAGATCCTAGTTAAGATACCATTAGTATACCACAAAGATCTACATAAAACATTCCTAAAATTCACCTGTAAGACCAGCCTGAGCCACAGAGTGAGTTTAAGGCCAGCCTGAACTGCATAGTGAGACCCTGTCTCAAAAAGACAAAAAAAAAAAAAAAAATCAGTAGAGATCTAGAGTAGAAAAGGTAATCCTGGGCAACAAAGGCAAAGCAAGAGTCATCACAATCCCTGACTTGAAATTATACTACAAACCTACCATGATAAAATCAGCATCCGACTGGCACAAAAACAGACCTAAGGATCAATGGAACAGATTAGAAGATGTAGACACAACTACAAACACACTCAGCTACCTTACCTTTGATAAAGGGGCCAAACATTCACTGGAGGAATAATTGCTTCTTTAATAAGTGATGCTGGAAGTACTGGATTTCCACATGCCAAAGGCTAAAATTAAACCCATTGATATCACCATGCAAAATGAATCAAGGATTTAAGTACTAAATCTTCTAGAAGAGAAAGTAGGTAGAAATCTTAAAGACATAGTGGTACATATAGAATTTATGAAAAGAAAGCAAACTACAAGGAAAATACTTCCAAGAATCAACCATTGGAATCTCATCACTTGGAAAAGTTCCTGCACCTCAAAAGAAATCACCAATAGAGTAAAAAGAAACTCACAAGTTGAGAAAAAATTATAGCAGACTATCCCTCAGACAAAGGAATTGTATCTATAACACACAAAGAATTTTTTAAAATCAGGCCTCCAAAATTCAAAATAGGCCGCTGAGATGTATATATACTTCTCAGATGAAAAAATACAAATTACAAGTTAATATATGAAAAAGTGTTTAACATCATTGGTTCTTCAACAGATACAATGTTGAGATGCCATCTTACCCCAGAAGAAATGGCTATCTAAACCCTGAGGGGACTTCACTGATCTCATTGGAAACAAAAATCTACATCTTTTGGTGTATAGGTCTTGCTCTATCTTGGTCTTAACCATCCAGCAGAAAAGTATAAAAATGAGGTATACAGCATGGGGCCATAATAATAGGTTGAGCTGTAAATGGCTACAGTCAACCACTTCTTCAGATCACTCACTATTATTGTGGAATACTGGACTGTGTTGGTTTGTGTCACCGAGTTCAGGCACCTAAATTGGTTTAGTGACAATGGAGTGCCCATCTTTGACAGGCCTAGACAAAAAAGGGGTATAGAAAGGAAGAATCATGATGTGTGTGTATAAACAGTACAGTTAGGATAAATATGCCGTGCTTCTACATAATTCTATGAGAAGCAAGATTTGCACTAATGGTGGTTGGACAAGATATTATGTCGGCTTCTAGTACTATGGACAACCACTAGGAAAATAACAAGGTAGAAAGTATTAATTATTGAATCTGTGATATAATTCAGATATAAAAAATAAGGTAAGTAAACAGCTACACTCTCTTAATTTACTGATAAGAGACATCTGCTATAATGTCTATAAGTATAATATTATGTATGCACCTTGTACGATACCAAAACATTACGAATAAAGTATTAATTTATCGAATCTGTCCTGTTAAAGTGTCTTGAAACTGTCTCACTGATATTTGTACTTCAATAAAAAAAAAAGAAATGGCTATCACCAAGAAGTCAACTAATATAAATATGGGAGAGGATATTGAGAAAAAAACACAACCACTGTTGGTTGGAGTATAGAATAGTACAATCACTGTGGAAATTAGTGTAATGATTCCTCAAAAGGCTAGAATTGGAAGTTCCATTCAAGCCAGCTCTTCCCCTCCTGGGTACTTTTCCAAATGAATTGAAAACATCAGACCACAGCAATATTTGTGTACCCATGTTTTGTAGCAGTGTAATTTATCATAGCTAAATCTTGGAAGCAACCCAAGTATCCAATTACTTATATAGTCCCAAGTTGCATCCATTACCTATAAATCCATTACCTATAAAGATAAATCCTCAAATTTATCTTTTTGTAAATAGCTAATACTCCATTTTATAAAAACACCACATCTTTTTTATCCATTTCATTGCTAGTGTGAGAACCTGCAAGCAAAAATAAAATCTGAAAGGTGTAATAGATACTGTGAAAGGGAAAGAATCTGTTGAATGAGAAGGAAAAACTGGGATGAAGAAAAGGCCAAAAGAAAGATGGGAAAAAGATATATTTATGTATATGTGCAGGATAGCCTGGATAATTGTCCTGCTGACTTCTGCTGGTCTATTGAAAGAAACAATTAATGCTCATTTTTTATTATTTTTATCATTTTTAAATTTTTTTCTTTTCCTTTTTAATTTTTTTATAAACTTTTTTGGTACCAATTTTGCAGGTTTATGTCTGAGAACTTAAACAACTAACTTGAATATAACACAGTGCACATGCACAACAACAGCATATTTTGAATTCCTCTTACTTTGTTTAATGAAACTTTGTATCATTTCTAATGTTTTTTAACCATTTCAAATCTTTAAAAAATAAAAAATGAACAAAAGAATACAGTCATGATCTAACCAGACCAAAACAAGCAAACTAACAAGTTAGCTGTTTTATACCTCGCCATAAATATGAATAAGCTCTTATGGGTTCATTCCTAGCGATAATTTCATTTTAATACTTGTATTTTAATTAACTGTATATATGTATACACATATATATGTATGCTTATAAAAAGTGTAACAAGTTTTTGATTAATAAAAATTCAAACTTTATTTTCCGGGTTAGTTAGATCTTTCTAAACTGTTGAATTAAAAGCTGCTACAAATAGCTTACATTGCTCTGGTATGGAGCCAATGTGTTTAGGAAAAGGAATAAAACATAAATTCATTTTTGCAGAATGGTACATTTTACAAGGTTCTGGTATAGAAACGATGATGCAGCTCTTTAAAGTAATTGGATACAATGAAGTATACATCGTGAGCCCATAATATTAAGCTGAGCTGTAAATAGATATGGTCGACAATTTCTTTGAATAACTCCCTATGGTTGCAGAATGCTGGACTGTGTTGGATTGTGGTGTCGAGTTCAAGAACCTAAGGTAGTTGAATGTCAATGGAGTGCCCACTTTTGACAGGTGTAGACAAAGGAAGGGTTGTAGAA
>PVKA01013147.1:0-55796 GCA_004027165.1 Ctenomys sociabilis
TTATTTTTTTTTTTTTTTTTTTTTTTTTTTTTTTTTTTTTGTCTTTTTGAGACAGGGTCTCACTATGCAGTTCAGGCTGGCCTTAAGCTCACTTTGTAGCTCAGGCTGGTCTCGAACTCACAACAATCCTCCTGCCTCAGCCTCCCGAGTGCTGGGATTACAGGCATGCACCACCACGCCCGGCTTAGTATGATAGCTCTTTGAAGATGTGAAAGATAGGTTATAAAAGGAGTTCCTGTGTTTTACCTGAAAACAGACTTATTTATTTTTTTATTTATTTTTGTGTATATTTAGGACAGGGTCTATGGGATCTACAGGGTCTCACTATGTAATGGGACTTGTAATGATCCTCCTGTTTTCAGTGTCCCAAATGCCAGGATTACAGGTGTGCGCCACCACATCCAGTCTCAGTCCCCATCTCAGTGCTCCCTGGAGGAGGGGCCAGCACTTCATGCCTGGAATTAAACTCCAGCTGCTGCACTCTGCCTAAGCAGGCACGTTAGTCTGCTGAGATATTTGTCTGACCTTTGAAAATATAGTTAGACCTGTCAACAAAAATGCAATGTCACCTTGTTAATGGTCATATAAATTCTCTTTTTAAGCTAGGAAGAGGAAGGAAAGGAATTAAGATGTCTTATATACATACACCAAGTCCATATGTATACAGCCATGTACTGCAAACATGCATGAATAAAAACTTTAAAAAACCTGAGCCAAAAAAAAATAAAAGATGAAAAAGAAACTGGGTGTGGTGCACGTGCCTGTAATCCCAGCACTTGGGAGGCTATAAACAGGAGAATCACTACAAGTCTGATCTAATAGTGAAACCTTGAGCACCCAGTAGACCCTACCCTAAAATACAGAAGAAGAAGAAAAAAACTGGGCCAGTGAGATAACTTACTGACCTAAGTACCTACATGACAAGGGCAAGGTCCCGAGTTCAAACCCTGGTACCAAAAAAGAATTTAAAAATTTATTCATAGGATATTTTCTATAGCATTGCTATTTGTTGTTCAGGGTGTTTATTTCTTTGAGAAATACTATTTAGGAATTAAAAGAATATAAATTTAAAACAAAGCTGCCTTTGCCAGCTTGTTTGTGTGATGCCACCAAGAGGAAGTCTGCCTTGTTTGTAATTGTTAAAACTTTGTGTTTTTTGATCAGCATCGAGTTGCAGCTGCAAGAGCTGGGCCCTGTCATCCGTAGCGGCGTTTACGCTCATCTTGAAGCTTTTGTGCCATGCAATAAAGAAACACTGGTGAAACGTCTCAAGAAGTTGCACCTCAATGTCCAGGTAGGAAGAGGACAGGCAGCACCTGTATCTGGGATTTCATAACCTACAGAAGGAAGAAAGGTGTTTCTTGCTGGGGTCTTTGCACAGGAATTGCTTGATTTTGTGTGTGTGTGTGTGTGTGTGTGTGTGTGTGTGTGTGTGTGTGCAGTTAGTAACCAGAGGGAATTATTAAAGGCATTATGTATCCCCTAAAAATTTGCTTCAACAATGGATGACTTTAGCCAAGTAGTAGTGTTTCCTAAGGCATAGGTTCTTAGACTGGTAAATTAGCAGAGAAAGTAGGATCTGACAAGCGTAGAATTCTTTATGTAGGCATTTACTTCTGTTAAGAAAATCCGTCAACAATTTAAATCTATTGATATCTTAGGTTTTGTGCATTTGCCTAGCCCCTTTAGACACTGGCAGCTAGAACTTGCTGCTGGAAATTCAAATGATAGGCTGAGTGTGCGGTGCATACCTATAATTCCAGCTCTTGGAAAGCTGAGGCAGAAAATCAATAAATTTTGAAACAGGGTCTTGGTAAATTGCCTGGGCTGGGCCCAAACTTGTGTACTTTCCGCCTCAACCTCCCAGAGTGCTAGGTCCATAGTCATGAGCCACCACACCCAATTCTATATAGTTTTGTTTTGTATTTTTCTGTTTTTAGGACAGGGTCTACAGAGTCCCACTACATAGATCCAACTTGTAGTGATTCTCCTGTTCTCGCACTCTCAAGTGCTGGGATTACATGCATGTACTCACACCCAGTCTCATTCTCCATCTCAGCACACCCCAGGAGTGGGGTTGGCACAACATGGCACAGCATGCCAGGGATCAAGCCCTGGCCACTGCACTCTGCCTAAGCTGGAGCTTTAGTCTGCTGAGCTGTCAGGCCAGCCCTAATTCTAGATAGTTTTATCACATAGTTTATGACCCTAAACTTAACACTGTGTAGTTATGCATATTAAATGTTTTTTTTTTTTGTCTGTGGAAGTGCAGGAACTTGCCCAGAGCAGGAAAGCATTGTATTAGTGAGTTGTGTCTCTATCCCTTTTATTTTTTATTTTGAGGCAGATTCTCACTGAGTTGCCCAGCCAGCCTTGATTTGTAATCTGTCTGTTTCAGCCTCCCAGTAGCTGGGATCACCCAGCCTGGTGGTGCAGACCTATAATGCCACCACTCAAGAGGCTGAGGCAAGATGATCACTGTAAATTTGAAGCCATCCTGAACTACAAAGTGAGTTCAAGGCCAGCTGGAACTATGCAGCAAGACTCCATCTCAATAAACAAAAAAAGGGGGAGACTGGTATTATAACAAATACTGTCATAATTGCTTAATATTTATTAGCATGGATGGAGTAGGTTTAAATACTCATTAGTAATAATATTTGTGTTCTAAAAATCTGGTCTTAACCAAAAATCAGTTTGTGGCTGGGGTGTAGTTCAGTGGTAGAACTCTTGCCTATCATACACAAGGCCCTGGGATTAATTCTCAGCATTACAAAAAGAAAACACAAACATTGCTTCAGTGAAAAAAGCAAAATTAACAATATTTATGTACCCTATGATGGTAATAAAAGTTTGTTTTGGTTTTTTTTTTTTTTTTTTTTTGCGGAACCTGGGATTGAATTCAGGCCCTTGTGCTTGCCAGGGAAGCACTTATTCTACTGAGCCTTCTCCCCTGGCCCCCAAACTACTATATTTTAAGTAGTTAAACATACTGTGTTATTAGCAAAAAGAAGTGAGTGGTTAGAACTATTAGCTGGAAGCCTTTTACCCTGAGTCCATCTGGGTAACGGTCTTCCGGTTTCTTTCTCACATTGGCCTGGAGCTTGCATATTTCCTTGCAGCGCAAGTCACTGAGAGCAGGCTGCCATCTCCCTGCGGGTGCTGCCCACCACACCATGTGTTCCAGGATCCCAGGCAATGTCTTCTTTGGGTGGTTCTTTTCCACCATAACGGGGATTAACCAGCAGTCTGCACAATGAAAATTTTGTCTTGTGTTTGATCATTTGTGAGGGCTGGCCAAATAGCTCAGCAGATTAAATCACCAGCAAGCAGGCTCAGAGGCTGGGGGGGGGTTCAATTCCCAGGCCTGCCATGTCAGCCCTACCCCTGGGGTGTGCTGAGACGTGGATTGAGACTGGGTGTGGTGGCACGCACCTGTAATCCCAGCTCTTGGGAGGTTGTAAACAGGTGGATCACTGTGAGTCCCATCTAGTAGTGAGACCCTGAACACCTTATAGACTCTTACCTAAAATTTAAAAAAAAAAAATAATTTCTATTATAAGGTGTCATGTAATATATTGGTTACAACACAAGCCTTCTTCAAGAAAAGAAACCTTATTAATGATCTTGCAAGGGCAGCAGGCAAACACCGGGACTCTGCTTGGCTGAGGAATGTGACCACCCTAATTGTATATCCAGGGTATGTTATAAAGTGAGTGCTGGAGGAGAAATGTCCACATTTAGATGGCTCATATTTCAAATTTATAATCAGTATCTTAAATATAAATTGTATCTTTTGAAAATTTGTTTATAGAATAAATCTTGATGAGATGTAATTTTTCCCCCCCTCAGGATGATCGTTTAAGAGAACCTCTGCAGAAACTGAAATTGGCTGTTAGCAATGTCATGCCTGAACAGCTGTTTAAATACCAGGAGGACTGCCAGGCGCGTAGTCAAGCTAAGTGTGCCAAGTATGTGCTGCTTCTGTTTGGGTGGGCTGAATCAGGCCCAGCTGTTAAGGGGTTGGTTGTGAGTGGCCCCCATCATCATGTAGAAGCCCCCACAGACAGCTCAAATAATAAGTGGAACATTTGCTAGATGACACGTTACTCCCCACTCAGTTACTTCTTTTCAAAGGCAGAAGGCTTTGTCTATGGATTTAGTGTATGGATGTGATCCAAGCAAGAGCCAGCACTGGTAAAACATTTTACTTACTGACCAAGCTCACTAGCTTGGGCTAGACGCAAATATTTTGACCTAAAAGATGAGTGCCTTTTATGAGAGTTTGAAGACCTTTTATAAATCTGCTTTATAATTCATTCCAAATTCAAAGTATTATGTGCAGCGATAGCTTCTCTTTTGTCTTTTGGGCTAACATACATCTAACCAAGTCAAGCAAGTATTTTTGAAGCATATTACAGGCAGTGTTGAGTTAAAGCTTCACTTCATAAAATATTTCCTAGGTTGCAAACAGATGAAGAGCGAGAAAAAAATGGATCAGAGGAAGATGATGATGAAAAACCAGGAAAGCGAGTCATAGGACCAAGAAAGAAATTCCACTGGGATGACACCATTAGGTAAGATTTTGGCAGTCTTGACCTTTAACCAGATGCACAGCATAAAGTAGAGTTTCATAGAAGGAATTGGTGAATAGAGGCCATGGGACCAAATGTTAGTGTTTAGGAAAAATGTATTCAAGTGCACATTCGTCTGGTCCTAAATCTATCCTTAGAGTGTTACCACTTTTATTTTCATGTGATATTTCTTATTGATAATCTAATAATAGAATAAATCATAGTGGTTTCAGAAGGAAAGCACTCCACATATTTCTATAAATCAGCCATCTTATCAGTGATTCTATACCCCACGTGGATAATTATTTCTTTTGATCTTTGATATGTTGAATAAAAGTAGCAAGTGGAATTGTTTCATGTTGGGAGGCTTGTAGTATGAATAATAAATGTTAGAAATCAATTACTTTCTTGTAATTACATGAATTCTTCCGAAAATATTATCACTGTCACACTTGTGTGCTTATTTAAAAATTATTTCAAACATTTTCCTCAGTGTTGTAGTCAGATTTATATAGTTTATATAAAAATTATGTAAATTCTGTATATAAGATT
Source organism: Ctenomys sociabilis (assembly GCA_004027165.1). NCBI lineage: Eukaryota > Metazoa > Chordata > Mammalia > Rodentia > Ctenomyidae > Ctenomys > Ctenomys sociabilis. The sequence goes on from PVKA01013147.1 coordinate 5,127, forward strand.
ACATATAAAACATATATTTTTTAAACTCTTCTTAGATCTTTGTTATGTAACCTGGTTGAGATCAAATTGGGATGCTATGAATTAGAGCCAAATAAAAGCCAGTCTGCTGAAGATTATCTTAAATCCTTCATGGAGACAGAGGTGAAGCCCTTGTGGCCTAAGGGCTGGATGCAGGCAAGGTAAGACTCATGACTTCTGGATCATTTTATCCTTTTATTACTACTATTATTCCTGTTACCCAGGCATACAGATACCCTTATGACATTGATTTTTCTAAGTCAGTGTGTTGAGCATTCTCTGTAACATCTCAGGTGTTCTCTGCTTTGCAAGCTAAAAGCACTTTAAAAGACAAAACAAGTCTGTATATGCAGAAATAAAGACATAGACATAATAGTAATTAAACACAGTGGTACACTAGCACCCTGGGAGGCTGAGGCTAGAGAATCCTTAATTAGAGCCCAGCCTGGGCAATTGTCAATAGAAAGAAAGATGGTTATAAATATAATGAAATAATGTATATATGAGGAACTTAATATAGGATCTAGAGCATAGAAAAAAGGATCTGTAGAATACAGTGTAGTCAGTATCTCAAATGAAGAGTGGTCCTATTTAAAGTCTCAAGAGTTTTAAAAGTGTAAGAATAAACCTGACTAGCTCAACCCATTATTTAAAAAGTGCTCCAGTTTTAATCAACAGAAAAATACCTTTTTTGTTGATCTTTTAAATATTTCAAATAGAGGAATATGAAATTGCATAAAATAGATTGAATGTATTGTAGCATAACACTGTACTTGGTAAGTTAACAAACAATAGCCCATCCAAAATCAAAGGGCTGCCAGATATCTCAGTGGGACTAAAGTTCTTGCTTAGGCAGAGCACAGCAGCGGATTAGATCCCCTTGTGCTGTGCAGGCCCCACCCCCAGGGTGTGCTGAGACTACGATTGAGACTGGGTGCTGTGGTGCACCCCTGTAATTCCTCCCCACCTTGGGAAGCTGAAAGCAGGAGAATCAGTATAAGTCCAAGCTGTGTAGTTAGACCCTATACTAAATACATAAAAAGAAAAGAAAAACGAAGGACTTAAAAAAATAAACCAGCCGGATATGGTAGCACAAACCTATAATCCCAGCACTCAAGATGGCTAGGTTGGCTGCAAATTTAAGGCCAGCCTGGTATACACAGTGAGTTCATAGCCAGGCTGATCTACACAGTGAAATCATTATCTTTAAAAAAAAAAAGTAAAGCAGTTATAATGTTATTACCTGATATAGAAGATAATTTTGTCTTTTTAATTTTCAGAATGCTTTTCAAGGAAAGCCGCAGTGTACATAATCATCTTACTTCTGCTCCGTGAGTAAATGCAGACTACATATTTCATTTTTGTTCACATTACAGCTTTAGTAAACAAAAATATTGGGTATCAAAGGCTAGTTGAAATATGATTTAAAAATACACTTTGGGAATCTCCTTTTTATCTTGTTTTTTTTTTTTTTTTTTTTTTTAAACAGTCATTGACTCATACTTGTTAGAGCACATCTATAGAGGCAGTTCTCAGGCTATTCTCAAAAACCTCATCCGTCCAGAAGGAGCTGCCCGGGTTCTGGTTCGGGCAGCCATGGGAGCAAGCAGGCTCTCTGGTTTCAATGTTTGGGGGTTTTTCTGTGAAGCTCTTATCATCTGCCTAGGTGACCTGTGTCCTACACTGAACTCACCAGGACTATTCTATAGCTACCTGCCTTGGCTTGGGAGATGATGTTAGTCTACAAAATAGCCTAGAGTTAGCTCTCTCCTCTGTGAGAACTGATGTTTTCTTCGTGAGATAATTTTATTTCTTCCTTTCTTTGCTAGGGTTTAAATCCAGGGCCTAGCACATGCTAGGCAAGCACTCTGACACTGAGCCACACCCCAGCCCAGTAAACTGAAAGAAAGATCTCACTTCCTCATGTATAGGAAAAGGACAATTTTGTCTATTGTTGGGTTTTTGGTGACTTTTGTTTTGTTTTGTTTTGGTGGTACCAGAGATCGAACTCAGGACCTTGCGCGCTTGCCAGGCAAGCACTTATTCCACTGAACTATCTCCCTGGCCCCCTTTTGGTGACCGACCATTGGTGAACTCCAGTTTTATTTTTACCTGCAAATTGGAACTTCTCGTAAGCTGGGCATGATGACACATGCCTGTAATGCCAGAGCTGGGGAGGCTGAGGCAGGACGATCACTGAATTTGAAATGAGCCTGAAGTACAAAGTGAGACCCTGTCTCCAAAAAAAAAAAAAAATGACTTCTCTAAAGCCTACAAGTATAATATTAAAGAATTATTAAAATATAAAAGTATTAGATTAGTGAGAATATAGAGTACTCTAATGTGTTCTCCTAAGACATCTGATTAGTATCTTCAGATACTGTTAATTTGGGGGGTCAAGAGAGAGGGGATATGTTAAGTACACAGACCTATGCCCTAGGATGAATGTAAACATATACTGCAGATGCATGCTAATAAAAGTTGTTTTTATTCAGTTACAATAGATGGAATGTTTTAGTTTTTAGGAAGGGTATATCATCAAGTATCTGTTGAATTGAGTATAGTTTTTGGTTCTTAGTATCCTTGGGGTTTTTTTTTTTTTCTTGTTTGTTTGTTTGTTTTTTGAGATGGGATTTCACATTATCTTGAACCCCTGGGCTTTACTGATCCTCCCACCTCTGGAATTATAGGGGCTAGCCAGATAACTCAGCAGATTAAAGCACCTTCTTAGGCAGATGCAGGGACTAGGGTTTGATCCCTGGCCTGCTGTGCCAGCCCCACCCCCGGGGCACACTGAGCCAGCGAATGAGACTAGACACGGTGGCACACATCTGTAATCCCAGCACTTGGGAGGGTGAAAAACAGGAAGATCACTACAAATCCGATCCATATAGTGAGACCCTATAAACCCTATACTAAATACATTAAAAAAAAAAAAAAGTTGGAATTTACAGGCATGAACCACTATGCTTGGCTCTTTAACTCTTTTGGTAGCTTGGTTTCATAACATTGTAAGTTATATATCCAAATTGCAAGTAGTTATATGTGTGTGGATGTGTGTTCTGTCAGTAATTACGGTCTTTACCTTGAAATTCTAACATCACATATGCAGTATAATTCAGGCTTAAGCCGGGCATGGTGGTGCATGCCTGTAATCCCAGCACTAGGGAGGCTGAGGCAGGAGGATTGTTGTGAGTTAGAGACCAGCCTGAGCTACAAAGTGAGCTTAAGGCCAGCCTGAGCTGCACAGTGAGACCCTGTCTCAAAAAAGACAAAAAAAAAAAAAAAAAAAATTCAGGCTTAACTCATGCTTTTAATCCCAAATACATTTATTCATTTATTATTTATTTGGTGCAGTATCTTACTACACAGCTCGAACTGGTAGTGATCTTCCTGCCTCAGCACCCCCAATGGTGGGATTACAGGCATGCAACACCACACCTAGTTCTGGGGCTGGCACAGCATGGGGTACCAAGGATGGAACCCAGGTCCTTGTGCTTGCCAGGCGGGCCCTTAGACCTCTGAGCTATCTCCCTAGTTCAGCTTTTTTATTCCTTTGAGGAGCTGAGACTACAGGAAGATGCCAGCACACCACACCACACCTAATTACCCTGAACTGGGAATTCAACTCAGGACCTTGCACTTGGCTAGGCAGGCACTGTGCCAATGACCTACATCATTGGCTCTCTCTTCAGTTTTTTAAACAACCTCATCAGTTGTGATGGCACATACTTGTATTGTAATCCCAGCCACACTCAGGAGGCTAAGGCAGGATTGCCATGAGATCAAGGCCAACCTGAGTTACATAGTGAGTTCAAGGCAGCCTGAACTACATAGTGAGACCCTACTCAGAAAACAGAAAAACCCAAATAACAACAAAAACTGTAAACATAATAATAATAAAAATAAATCTTAGGTTCGTTTTTGTTTTTTGTTTTTCAGAACCGGGGATTGAACTCAGGCCCTTGCGCTTGCCAGGGAAGCGCTTATTCTACTGAGCCATCTCCCCAACCCCTTCACTTTTTAAAAAAAATTTTTGGAATTTTTAGCTGGAATATTGGGATGGATGTGCAATGAAGGTCTTTTGCTCTACTGACCTTTGCTTAAAAAAAATGTTGAAATTTTCCAGTTGCCTTTTTTAATCAAGTTTTTTTTTTGAACCGGGGTGCTTTTTGAGACAGGGTCTCCCTATATAGTACAGGCTGGCCTTGAGCTCATTTTGTAACCTAGGCTGATCCTGAGCTTGCAAGGATCCTCCTGCCTCAGCCACCACACACAGCATGATTGCAGTTACTACAGTTAGAGACTTGGTGCATGTACAGAGCATATCTTAACTGTTCTCTTTTTTTTATCCTGTACCCTTCCCCTGCCTCTCTGATCCTTCCAACTCTTGTTCCCCTTATCATTTTCAAAAGCTCCATTTCTATCCTTTTTGTCCCTTCAATACTGCATCTTTCTGTGCCCTTCCTTCTCCCTTACATCTTGTTTCCCTACCTATTTAAGAAAGACATCCCTACTTCTTATATGTCTTTTAAATCAAGGTGTGTATGTGTGTGTGTGTGTGTGTGTGTGATTTGAGTTTCTCATATAAAAGAAACCATGGGATGATATTTAAGCTTGTATATCTGACTTACTTCATTTAATATTATGGTCTCAAGTTGTATCTGTTTACCTACAAATGCCTCACATTTATCTTTCTTTAAGGCATACTGGTACTCCATTATGCACAATGACATCTTTAACAATTAATCTGTTCATAAGCGTATAGGTTATTTTCAAGAGTTAACTATTATTGGGCCGGCCAAATAGCTCAGCAGATTAAAGTGCCTTTTTAGGCAGATGGAAGGGTCAGGGGTTTGATCCCTGGGACTGCTGTGCCAGTCCCAACCCCAGGGCGCACTGTGACAGCTATTGAAACTGGGCATGGTGGCGCGTGCCTGTAATTCCAGCTCTTGGGAGGCTGTAAACAGGTGGATCACTATGTATCTGGTCTAGTAGTGAGATCCTAAACACCCTGTAGACACTTCCCTAAAATACAAAAAAAAAAAGTTAACTGTTTTATAAATTATTCTGCTACAATCTTGGGTATGCATGTATCCTTGTAATCAAATATCTTTAACTCTTAGAAAGATACTGAGAAAAGAAATAACTGACGCAAATGGAATTTATGTTTTTATGTATGCGTAGTGGTAGTACTAGTTTACATCCCCATAGAATGTAGAAGGGTTCCTTTTTCCTGACATCTTTGTCAGCGTGTATTATTTCCTTTCTCTTTTTTTCTGTTTGTTTGTTTGTTTGTTATGGATTTTAGAACAAGGTCTACAGGGTCTCGCTGCATAGATCAAACTTGTAGTGATCCACCTGTGTTCAGCTTCCCAAGTGCTGGGATTACAGGTATGCACCACCACGCCCAGTCTCAGTGCTGTTTCAGCGCACCCCAGGGGCGAGGCTGGCACAGCAGGCTGGAACATGAGACCTGGCCCAGGCACTTTGATCTGCTGAGCTCTTTGGCCAGCCCTACTTAGTTTCTTGATAGCAGCAATTTTTTTCCTAGAGTAAGATGGTGTCTAGTATTTTAATTGCATTTCTCTGATGGAGGGGCTGTGTTGAGCATTTCTTGATTTATTTATTGTCCATGTGTACTTCTAGGAAGTGTCTGTTTATTTCAGTTGCCTATTTTTTTATTGGGTCTTTTATTTTGGGGAATCAGTTTTTTCTGTTTGTTTTGGTTTTTTTGCTTTGGGGGATTTGTTGTTGTTGATTTTGTTTTGTTTTGTTTTGCTTTTTGGTTCTGTGTATATTCTAGATGTTAATTCTCTGGTGAATACTTAGCCAAATTCTTTTCTCATTCTGTAGTTTCTCTCTTCACTATCTTGGTTGTCCCCTTCGGTCTGCAGATGCTCTTTAATGTGGTATGATGCCATTGGTCACTTGGTATTACTTCTTGTGCTATTTGTGTTCTGTTCAGAAAGTATTTGCCTATGCATGTCTTTAAGAGTTTTACCTATTTTATCTTCCAACACATTGTTTCTATTTTAACATTTAGATCTTATATCCACTTTGATTTTAGTTTAATAAATGGTGAAACAGATGGGTCTAGATTCAGTTTTATGCATGTGGATAGCCAGCTTTCCCAAAACCATTTATTTTTTTTCCCAACACCATTTATTAAAGACATTATCATTCTTCATGCATATGCTTTTGCCCCCTTCATCCAAGATCCGATAATTGAAAGGCTGGCCAGATAGCTCAGTGGACTACATTGCCTGCTTAGGCAGAGTACAGCAGCCGAGGTTTGATCCCCAGCCTGAGGTGCCAGCCTCAGCCCCGGGTGTGCTGAGACAGGTGACTGAGACTGCACATGATGGCAGGCACCTATAATCCCAATGCTTGGGAAGCTGAAAACAAGAGAATCACTATGAGTCCAATCTATATCCTATCTATATAGTGAGACCCTGTAGACCCTATACTAAATGCATTAAAAAACAGGCCGGCCAAATAACTCAGAGGATTTAAGTGTGTGCAAGCAGGCACAGGAAGGGGGTCTATCCCCAGGCCTGCTATGCTGGCCCTGTCCCCACCCCTGGGGTGCACTGAGACAGTAATTGAGACTGGGCATGGTGGCACACACCTGTAATCCCAGCACTTGGGAGGCTGTAAACAGAAGAATCGTTAGGAATTCGATCTAGTAGTGAGACCCTAACACCCTATGGACCTTTCCCTAAAAATTAAAAAAAAAGAAAAACAGAATAAATAAATATAATGAAGATCAAGTAGTTGAATGTGCTGGGATTGTTTCCACTTCCTCTATTGTTTTGTTGATCTCCATGTCTGTTTCTGTGTCAGTACCATGCTGTTGCTATCACTGTGACTTTGTAGTATAACTTGAAATCCAGGATTGTGAGGCCTCCTGTCTTTTTCCTGCCAAGGATTGCTTTTACTATTATGAGTCTCTTGTTCCATGTGAATTTCAGGATTATTTTCTGTAGCTCTCTGAAGAATGTTATTAGAGTTTTGATTGGGATTGTGTTAAAATATGTTTTAGAAGTATGGTCATTTGGACAATATTGGTTCTGCTATCCAGCAACATGGGATATTTTCCCTTGTCTTTCAGTCTATTTTTCTGCCTGCCTGCTTGCCCGCTTGCCTTCCGTGTAGTTTTTTTTGTTTTGTTTTGGTTTTTTTTGGCAGAACCAGGGGATTGAACTCAGGCCCTTGCACTTGCCAAGGAGGCACTTACTCGACTGAGCCATCTCCCTCCCCACCCCACTGTGTAGTTCAGACTGGCATTGAAATCATTTTGTAGCTTAGGCTGGCCTCAGACTCACAGCAATCCTGCCTTAACCTCCTGAATGCTGGTAATTCCGTTACACCTGGCCTTGCATTTTCTGATGTCCTGTTTGATCTCCTTTTTCAGAGTACTGTAGTTTTTGCTGTAGAAGTCTTTTGCTTCCTTGGTTCGGTTAATTCTTAAGTATTTAATTTTCTTGATGCTACTGTAGATGAAAATGTTTTCCTGGTTTCTTTTTCAGTGAGTTCATTATTGGTGTACAGGAAGATGACTTTTTTGTATCCTGCTGCATCACTAAATTACATTACTAGATCTAAAAGTCTTAGTGGAAATTTTTGAGTGTTCTATATGAAGGATCATGTTATTTGCAAATGATGACAAATTGACGCCTTCCTTCTATTTCTCTATCTTGTCTGATTGCTTTGGCTAATGTTTGAAGTATTACATTGAATAGGAGTGGTGATAGTGGACATCTTGGTCTTATTTCTGAACTTGAAGGGAAAACTTTCAGTTTTTTATCATTTAATATGATTTTCTTAGTACATTTGTCATACATAGCTTTTATCAGATTGAAGTATGTTCAAATATCTGTTTTTGTTTTGGGTTTTTTGTTTGTTTGTTTGTCTTTTTGAGACAAGGTCTCCAGATGCAGTTCAGGCTGGCCTTCAGTTCACTTTGTAGCCCAAGCTTGTTTCAAACTTATATAACAGTCCCCTGCCTCAGCCTTCCAAGTGCTAAGATTACAGGCTTGCGCCACCACACACAGCTTCCAATGCCTGTTTTAATTCAGGTTTTTAATCATAAATAGACATTAGAGTTTGTCAGAGCTTTTTTCTACAACTCTTAAGATGATCATGTGATTTTTTTATTCTTGCTTCTGTTTATGTGCTGTGTTGCATTTATTGATTTGCATGTGGTGAACCAACTTGGAGAGCTCCTGCATGACCATGAAGTGTGTAACCTTATTGAGGATTCATTGCATTTGTTCGGCAGTGTCTTGTTGAGAATTTTTGCATCTAGGTTTATTAGAGAATGTGATGGTTACTTTTCTCATTGCTGAGAAAAGATGCCCAACACCCAAAGTTAAAGAAGGAAAGATTTATTGTAGCCACAGTTCGTAGATTTCAGTGTGTAGTCAGTCCCAAGGCTCCAAGGCGGGGTGGCATGGCAGATGGCAGGCAGAAAGAAGCAGGCAGCAAAGCAGTGCAGCAGCAGTAAGCGCCACCAGCCCTTCTCCTGTCCCTTATATTCTGTCTCGCTCCAAGACCCATACATAGGGCAGGTAGCACTCTCACCCAGAATGCACCTTCCCATTATCCACATCCAGAACTGTGCCAAACCAATTGGACTAATTTCATAGCTGCACACCTTTAATCCAAGTAACAACACACCTAATCCTAATGTCACACACTGTGGATCCAGCCACCTCTGAAAAGTTCCAGCTATAACTACATGAGCTTTGGGGGGGACATCTAGACACAGGCCTTGGCAGAGAGATTAGCCTGTAGTTCTACTTTTTTATTGGATCCTTTTATGGTTTTGGCAGGCGAGAATTCTACCACTGAACCACCAATCCATGTTCTTTTATGGTTTTGGATCAGAGTAATGCTAGCTGCCAAGAATAATTAGACATATTCCTTCCCTCTTGATTTCATGGAACAGTATGAGGCATATTAGTGTTATATTTTCCCTGAAATATTTTTAGAATTCAGCACTGAATCCATCAAGTCCTGGGCTTTTGTTTGTTGGTATTTTTTTAATTTTGTTTTATTTTTTTAATTATCACTATTTCTTCAGTTTCATTGCCTATTACTAGATTATTCAGAATTTTACAACTCTTTTTGGTTTAGTTTTTCATAATTTGAAAAACTAAAATCTCCATTTCTTCTGAGTTCTCCAACTCTGGTATGTAGGTTTGTAAAGTAGTAGTATCTGTTGGATTTTACCTTTTTCATTTCTCATTGCACTAATTTGTGTCTTTTTTTTGTTTAATTTGGTAAGATTAGCTAAGGGTATTTCTATTTTATTTGTTCTTGCAAAGAACCAGCACATCAACTCATTGATTCTTGGTATTTTTAGTCTCCATTTTATTGACTTCTGCTCTGATCTTTTACTTCCCTTTTTTCTTTTCTTTCTTTCTTTCTTTTTTTTTTTTAATGCATTTAGTATAGAGGATACAGGGTCTCACTACATAGATCAGACTCATGGTCCTGTTTTCAGTCTCCCAAGCCAAGGTATTACAGGCCCCACCATGCCCAGTCTCAATTGCTGGCACGCATACCAGGGATCACACCCTGGTCACTGTGCTCTGCCTAAGCAGATGCTTTCTTTAGTACACTGAGCTATCTGGCCAGCCCTTTTACTTCCCTGTCTTATACAAGCTCTGGATTTACATTGTTATTTTTCTGAGTATTCACAGCTATAAATTTCTTTTTTTTTTTCAGATCATTGTACTTTTATTCTTTTTTTCAAAGTTCATATTATTTTTAACTGGGGAAAATACAGGCCCAAGAAATGTAATAAATCTATCTTTGGACAAACTGTATTATGTTTACTTTGAATTTATAGTTTAAATGGAAATTACAGACACATATTTAAAATCAAGTAGAATGCAATGCTCACTGGCCCTGTTATCACAACTGGTAATCCCTACATCTTACATGAAGGATGGCATTTATTATACGCTCTCCTCAGCACCTACAACCCTGTATGTCCCTTAGTAACTACAAAATGACCATTTTGATTTGCCATACGGCTATAAATTTCTTTCATAGGACTGCTTGCATTGTGTTCCATGAGTTGTAGTATGTTGTACTGGCATTATCTAATTTCTTCTGTGACCATTGATTATTCAAGAGTGTGTTGTTATGTTTCCATACATTTGCATAATTTTTGTGGTTTCCATTGCTTTTGATTTCTAGTTTTATTGTACCATGATTTGATTTTTTTTTTTTTTTTTTTTTTTGGCTGTACCAGGGATCGAACTCAGGACCTTGTGCTTGCCCAGCAAGCACTTACTTTGCTGAGCTATCTCCCCAGCCCAATGATCTGAAAATATGCGTGGTAAAACTTTGGTTTTTCCATGTACTTAAAGCATGTTTTATTAGGTAGTATCAGTTTTGGAGGAAGCACCATGTGCTGCCATAAAGAATGTGTATTCTTTTGTTAGGTGTAACTCTTATGTATCTATTTGGTCCATTTGTTCAAAGGTTTGGTTCATATGTACTTTTAACTGTTACCTCTTACTATTGAATAGTTACTTAACCAGTATATATAGTGACCTTTGCTTCTAGTTAGCTTTGATTTAAAGAGTACTTTGTGGGAAAATAGTACTGTTGCTTGTTTTCAGGCTCTGACTGAATGGATTACTATTTTCCATCCTTTAATTTTTTACTCTGAATTTTTTTTTGTTGTTGTTGTTTAAATGTGTTTCTTCTTGGGCCATTAGATTTGGCCCATTTTGTTAATTTGTTGTCTTTTGATTGGTGAGCTGAGACCACTGGAATTTATAGGTACTCCTTTATTCTTGCTACTGTTTCCATTTCTTTTCCCTCACTTAATTGCTAGCCCTACTGTTCATTTTATTGAACTTTTGGCATTGTGAGCATTCCTTGTCTTTTCCTAAGATACCCTTGAGAATTATTCAGTGTTGATTAGGTGGTTATGAACTTCTTCAGGTGTAATCATTGAGCCATCAGTAGCTCGGTCAATTTTTAAAAATACTGTTGTAGGATCTATCAACTAGATGAAAGTTGTTTTCTTTTAGGGCTTCAATCACATCATTACAAGCTCTCTTCCTTTAAGCTTTGAGTAGAGAAGTCTGCTGTAATTCTCAGGAGTTTTCCTTTATAAGCAAATTGTTGTTGTTTTCTAACACCTCTAAGGATTCTGGTTTTTTTGTTGTATTTTTGGTGTTTTAATTATGATATGGAGGAACCATCATGTAGTGGTTTGTTGGTGCTTGGCTGGTTGTTCGGTTGGTTTTCTGATTGTGGCTATTTGGGATTCTATATGCTCACTTAACTGTTAAAACCTTCCCTGTTCTATAAACATGTTTTATGTGAACCTTTGCTGTCTTGTTTTTTCACTAATTCCAATTACTCTTAAATTAAGCCATCTTTGTGTCCTCTAGGAGCTGTTGGATCCGTATTTCTTGCTATCTTGTTTTTAGGGATCTTTCATTAACTGATCACTAACTGCAGCTGTGTCTTCTAGATCTGACCTGTTGTTACATTGGTCACTTCTCCCATACTTTCTATCATATTTTTAATCTTCTGGATTTGTGTTTGAAACTTTTTTATGGACCCCTGTTATTTTCTATGCTGGGCATTCATGTTTTGTATCTATTTCTTCAACTCCACTAGATTTTTATTAGTATCTTCTCTACACTCACTGATCATTTGTTTTATTAAGGTCACTAATCACATCTTCTTTGAATTTGATATATTTTTAAGATACTTCTATTGTGTAAGATTTTTATTTCCTCCCTTTCAATTGCCCTCTGGATTAACTTTTTATGGGAGTTATTTTGTAGCCTTGGTTTTGCACATTCCTGTTTTTTTATTTTCTTTGCCATGGTTTGCTTGTTAATTATAGTGAGTATGCAGATAACCTCTGCTCCTGCCTAACTGTTGGGACTGGTTGCCTTCATTTATTTGGGAGAGGAGGTTTGGGGTTATTTGCCGTAGTACCCAGTTCCTTGGGAATGGCCCATATGCAATGGGCCATTTGTTTCTGACTCCCAGACAATCCAGATATTGGCATATAGAAAAAAGCAGTTAGGGCCAGGGAGACAGCTCAGTGGAGTAAGTGCTTCCCTGGCAAGCGCATGGGCCTGAGTTCAATCCCCAGTTCTGCCAAAAACATTAAAAAAGAAAAAAGAAAAAAGCAGTTGACAGCAACAACTGTCACTTGACTATAGTAGTGAAGTCTGTAACAACAGCAGCATCAAATACAAACTGGATACTGATAAACCTTAAGAACCACTTTTAAATAAAGCACAGAGACCTGTGATTCTAGTACAGACAGATACTGGGTGTTCCAGATACTGACCTACAGTAAATTTGATCACCTCCCTATCTTAGCTTGGTTCATTTGATACTCTTTTTATAATTCTTTTTTTTTTTCCTGGTACCAGGGATTGAACTCAGGACCTTGAGTTTGCCAGGCAGGTGCTTATTCTACTGAGCTCTCCCCCAGCCCATGTTTGTTTTTGTTTGTTGTGGGTTTTTTGTTTTTGTTTTTGTAATTTTTAGGGAAGACTCTACAGGGTGTTCAGGGTCTCACTGCTAGATCAGACTCTCAGTGATCCACCTGTTTACAGCCTCCCAAGAGCCGGGATTACAGGCCCACGCCACCATGCTATCTCAATTGCTATCATGCCCTGGTTGCTGGGCTCTGCACAATAGGCCCAGGGATCAAACCGCCCCACAGCTGCTTGCAGGTGCTTTCTGTTTTGTTTTGTTTTGTTTTGTTTTGTTTTGTTTTGTTTTGTTTTGTTTTGTTTTGTTTGGCAGATCCGGGGATTGAACTCAGGCCCTTGCAGGTGCTTTAATCTGCTGAGCTATTTGCTGGGCACCCAGCCCATGTTATTATCTTTTTGAGACAGGGTCTCACTATGTAGTTCACCCTGGTCCTGAGCCCACTTTGTAGCCCAGGCTGTTGCAAGAATCCTCCTGCCTCAGCCTTCCAAGTGCTGAGATCTGTCCTAGATTTTTTTTTTTTTTTGCGTAACCAGGAATTGAACTCTGGCCCTTGCACTTGCCAGGGAAGCGTTTATTCCACTGAGCCATCTCTCCAACCCCCTTGTCCTAGATTAAGTAGCAGTGTAGGAGCTCCAGTAGACCACATCACCTTCAGATCCAGCCCCTCAAAGCTATACCCACCAAACCTGGTCTTCCTTTAGATTGTGTGTCCTCTATCTTCCTAGCCAGAGCTTAAGCTTTTCAGGGGATCTGTGTCTAGTCCCCACCCTTTCAGGCCTGTCTCCCATGGCTGTCCTCACCCAGGCTCTGCAGTTGGATACTGTTTCAGTCCTGGACTGAAACTCTCCTCTGGGGTACTGATTTATCCTAAACAGGTCATTCATCTGGCTGTCACCTCTTGACACCCTAGCTGAGGAGGATCAAGAGCAGATCAGGCTAGAATTTGGAGTTTGACCTCAGCAGGTGAGGCTCCTTTGCTCCTTCCCCAGCATGCAAGGAGGTGGTGGCACTGATTGCCTTGTGAAGCAGTATATTGATGGTATTAATCAAGATGCCTGTTAATCTAACTGGTAATACTGCAACCTGGTGAAGTAGAAATATTCAAACAAGGTGAGGCTCTTTTTTTTTTTCTTTTTTTTGTATTTTTTAGTAAGAGTCTGCAGGGTCTCAGTGATCTGCCTGTGTTCAGCCTCCCAAGAGCTGGCATTACAGGCATGCACCACCACACCCGGGTAATGTTTTTAATGAGCCAGTTTTTCACACTAGTTTCCAATGATTCTAGGGTTCCACAGCATTTTCTTATCATCCTTTTTTTGCTGTTATTTTGTCTTATTTATCGATTGAGCTATTCTTTTTTTTTTTTTTTTTTTTTTTTTTAACATTGGGGGTTGAGCCCAGAGCCTCACACATGCTAGGCAAATATTCTACTACTAACTTATGTCTCCAGACCTTTCTAAAATTGTATTTTTAGCCAGGCATGGTGGTACGTGACTATAATCCCAGCACTCAGGAGGCTGGGGCAAGAAAAATGCATTGGTTTTCAGCCAGCCTGGGCTACATAAGCAAGTTCAAGGCTACCCTTCACTACATAGTGAGACCCTGTCTCAAAACAACCTAATCAAGTATTTTTATTTATTTTGTGTGAGTGTGTGTACCAATGATCAAACTTAGAACCTCGTGCCAGGCAGGTGCTGTGCCACTGAGCTATCTCCCCATGCCACAAAATTGTATTTTTAGTCAGGGTCATAACAGTTTGCTGAAGCTGGCCTCAAAATTTACAATCCTCTTGCCTCAGCCTCCTAAATAGCATTTTTTTTTATAGCAGTTTAAAAATAATTTTCAACAGCAAATTGAGCTTTACATTTTGTTTTTTAAGAAAATTATTATTCACAACTCCTTGTAATTTGTAACCTCCTTGTTTAATTTGAGCTTAATGTTCTTTGAAGCTATTTTTGTACAAATAATTGTAGTCTTTTGGGTTTGTTTGGGTTTGTTTGTTTTTTGCGGAACCAGGGATTAAACTCAGACCCTTGCACTTGCCAGCGAAGCATTTATTCCACTGAGCCATCTCCCTGGCCCAAATAATTATAGTACAGTTCTTTAAAGGCAGCTGTGTTAGCCTGTTTTGAATTCATATTTTATTCATTTACATTTAAAAAGTCTTTGTCATCTGTATTTCATTTTGTTAACTGTTGGCATTTTCTTCAAGTTAATCTATACTGAGGCAAATGTTGCTGGATAGTCCCATATAAACTCAGTACTGTACTTACATATAGTTCCTGTCTTCAAAGGACTTCCCAGAAGGTAGAAAGAATTATTTTCCCACATAATTCTAAGATTACATATTATAATTTCCCAGTAAATGATGTGGCTCTTACTAAAATCATCTTTGTTTCAATCTTTTATCTTAGGGCAAAGAAAAAGGTGATTCCTGCACCCAAACCCAAAATAAAGGTGAGTCTCCACTAAATTGTTTTTCAGCCATAATTGGTGAATGTTGAAATACAGTCTTAAAACAAAAAGGTTATACAATATTTAGCAAAGATCAGTAACTAAGTTGGTTGTTTTCAACTTTGTAAAAATCCTACAACCTTTGTATTTGTGAGGTGAGGTGAATATGCAGCAGTGGGAATCTGCAGGCATTAATGAAATTGCAAAGTATAAATTTTACTTAGAAATACTGGATAAAGGG
Source organism: Ctenomys sociabilis (assembly GCA_004027165.1). NCBI lineage: Eukaryota > Metazoa > Chordata > Mammalia > Rodentia > Ctenomyidae > Ctenomys > Ctenomys sociabilis. The sequence continues at coordinate 20,332 of PVKA01013147.1, forward strand.
CCGGGGAGATGGCTCATTGGAATAAGCACTTCCCTGGCAAGCACAAGAGCCTGAGTTCAATCCCCGGTTCCACCAAAAAAGAAATACTAAATAAAGGGCTAGCCAGATAGCTTAGGCAGATACAGGGACTGGGGTTCAGTGCCCAGCGTGCTGTGCCAGCCCCGCCCGCAGGTGTGCTGAGACTGGCTGTGGTGGTGTCCACCTGTAATCCCAGCACTTGGGTGGCTGAAAACAGGAGGGTCACTACAAATCCAGTCTGCATAGTTAGACCCTGTACAAAAATACATACATATGAAATACTGGATAGAATATAGCAAATGTCATTTAAAAACACAACGGAGATCACACATATATGAGAAAGTCCTTAGCCAGAATGAAGAAGGAGTTGCCATAGTGATAATCAACTCATCAGACTTGGGTTTCTTCTGGAACTCCTATCCTTCACCTCATAGTTCCTTTGCACATTTCTTCTCTTCTTAGAATGTCCTGTAGCAGATAGGGTTTTCTTGAGCTTATACTGATCAGAAATGGATATAAAACTTGATGAAGCTGGGCCCCTAAAGTATAACATCTTTAGTAAAAGAAAGGACTAGAAATATACTTTCCCACTACAGAAAAATTGGTATGTTTCTGTTTGCCTCATTTCTAGTTTGAGAGAAGAAAATCTACCCTGAAAAATTTCCCAGGGTTAGGAGCTTAGTTTTTGTTACCGTCACAATCTGAGAAAACCCCAAGCTGATATAGTAACATAGAATTACTGGGGCAATAATAACCCAGGGCAAATGGAAAGCACAAACTCTCTCTAATATATCTGTCCTAGGCCTCAGAGGCTAACCACTTAGCAAGCAGGCCAGAAATGAGCTTGGTATGGAGCTCAGGGAAGACATGCTTGATACGCACAGAGCCCTGGATTCAGTCCAGCCTCGCAAAAGTGCTTGAGTTTAACAATCTAAAAGAGCCGGGCGTGGTGGCGCATGCCTGTAATCCCAGCACTTGGGAGGTTGAGGCAGGAGGATTGTTGTGAGTTCGAGACCAGCCTGAGCTACAAAGTGAGCTTGAGGCCAGCCTGAACTGCATAGTGAGACCCTGTCTCAAAAAAAAAATCTAAAAGATAAGACTGGGCTAGGGAGATGGCTCAGTAAAATAAGTGCTTCCCTGGTAAGCGCAAGATTCTGAGTTCAATCCCTAGTTCCACCAAAAAAAAAAAAAAAAAAAAATTCCCATTCTTTCAGAAATAAATATGTAAAATGAGATTAATAATAGATTTCACATTGTAAAAATTATTTACAAACAAATGAATATATCAATAAAGGTTTTAAAGTTTGGAAAAAGTAAATAAATAAAAGATAAGACTATGTGAGGGAATGTGTTACTGCGATGAAAATCAGTAAAAACAACAGTATAGCTGGATCCCTGACCAAAGGACAAACTTACTGGGTTTAAAATGTAAACTAATTTTACTTAAATAAGACACTTAAAATGTCAAAGTGAACAAAGTAGATTTGAAAGAGAAGCAAATGTAACCTCTAGAATTAAAAACTGCAAATAGGACCAGGGAGATAGCTTGGTAGAATAAGCCTGGCAAGCTCAGGGTCCTGAATTCAATCCCTGGTACCGCAAAGAAATAAAATAAAATAAACTAAGCCGGGCGTGGTGGCGCACGCCTGTAATCCCAGCACTCGGGAGGCTGAGGCAGGAGGATTGTTGTGAGTTCGAGACCAGTCTGAGCTACAAAGTGAGCTTAAGGCCAGCCTGAACTGCATAGTGAGACCCTGTCTCAAAAAGACAAAAAAAATAAAATAAAATAAAATAAAATAAAATAAACTGCATATAGTCATTTGAAATTTAATTTTAATGAAAGCTGTTGGGCTACATACTTTTCTCTGTATCCTTCACCTCTTCAAAGTAGATGGAATTTATTTATTTTTTTTTTTTTGGCGGAACCAAATAAATAAATAAAAGAACATCTTCTAGCCGGGCGTGGTGGCGCATGCCTGTAATCCCAGCACTCGGGAGGCTGAGGTAGGGGATTGTTGTGAGTTCGAGACCAGCTTGAGCTACAAAGTGAGCTTAAGGCCAGCCTGAACTGCATAGCGAGACCCTGTCTCAAAAAGACAAAAAAAAAAAAAAGTAGATGGAATTTGTTTTAAAGTGATGACTAGGTTATTCTCTGGCCTTTTCAATATTTAGTCCTAGAACTTTTGAATATACAGTAGTCACCTTTTAGTTAGCTACTTTGCCTTCTAACCCAAATAATGTTGAGCCCCTCTTTCATCAACTCTCTTGTTAGGGCTCTATTTTGACATTTATTTATTGATACTACTAGAGATTGAACTCAGGGCCTCATATATGCTAAACAAGTGCTCTAACATGCCCAGACCTTTGACATTATTTCTATCAGAATAATAAGCATAATGCTCTCTACAAATATTGGTTAAGGATTTTTTTATTAATTTTTTTGAGTTTTGATACATCTATTGAAACATTATTAATAGAATAGTTGGTTTGGAAATAGAATTCTAATAATGGATGGATTAAGTAATATAGGGGAATAATCGGGTTTTTTACTTTTCTATAATTTCCTTTTCCCAGGGTGAAAAGGGCGACTTGCTGGTTTGGACTTTTCATACTGTATCTCTTTTTTTTTTTTTTTCTGCATTCCTAGCTGTGGATCCTAGGGTTGTATGTGCCAGGCGTGTGCTATAATTGAGCTCTACTGCCAGCCCTCAGTGTGCCTTTCTCAGTAATCTAAGAAATATAAACAATACAGGAACAAAAAGCAAAACTAGAAATTTCTTCTTAGAAGAAGAAAACTCTTTTTTTTTTTTGTCTTTTTGAGACAGGGTCTCACTATGCAGTTCAGGCTGGCCTTAAGCTCACTTTGTAGCTCAAGCTGGTCTCGAACTCACAACAATCCTCCTGCCTCAGCCTCCCGAGTGCTGGGATTACAGGCATGCGCCACCACGCCCGGCTAGAAGAAAACTCTTTTATCTTTTTGGTGTATAGCTCTTCCCTTCTGCTGGATCTCTTGCCTCTTCTTTTACCCACTTAAGTACTTCTTCACTTATTCTGTGTAAGTGGGATCACTATTTTTCTTTTTCTTTTTTTTAAATGTATTTGGTTGTTGTAGGGTCTCACTACGCAGCTTTGACTCGTGGTGATCCTCCTTTCAGCCTCAGCAGTGGGATCAGGCATGTGCCACTATGCCTGGACTCTGGCCAGCTCAGCCCACCTTGGCAGCAGGGCTGACGCAGCATGTGGTGCTGGGGATCAAACCACAGTCCCTGAGCTTGCCTAAACAGGCACATTAGTCACTGAATTATCTCACTGGCTCCAGTATTACCATTTTTCTGACTCATTTATCATGAACAATTTTTTCTTTCTGCCATCGTAAATCCACACAAGATCAGGTGTGGCAGTGCACACCTGTAATCCCAGCACTTGGGAGGCTGAAGCAAAAGGATCACATGAGTTTGAGGCCTGCCTGAGCTACATAGTCAGTTCAAGGCCAGTCTGAACTATACAGTGTAACCCTGCTTCGAAACAAAAAACAAACAAAAAAAAATCTATACAGTATTTTTGGAGAAGGATTTTTTTTTTTTTTTTTTTTTTTTTTTTTTTTGATAGCTCAGGCTGCCTTAAGGGCAAGTGTGGTACAGCTTGTAGAGCTGGGGATCAAACCCTTGTGCCTGAGTTTGCCCAAGCAGGTGCTTTATAAGCAACTGAACTAACCCTCAAGCCCCATACAGTATTTTTGAAGAATGGATTAAATGTTTTTATAAAGAAAATGAGTAATACATTTATTTAAAATAATTTTATACTGGTAATACCTCTGGTATTGTCACACATTCCTCTACATCAATTCTATATTCTTTGTATTGATGGGATTTTAACTAATCCTGTAACCTGGTTATGTCAAAACAAACATATTTCATCTGCCTAAGTTGCATAGTGAGACACCCTATACAAAATACATAAAAAATGAGAAAACATGTTTCATCTTCTTTACCCATTCATCTCAGCAGACAGTTGTGACTTTAGTGCAGTTATATCCTGTACTTCTGACAGGCAGTGAAAGTTTCAGTGGGAGGGGGAGATTGACTTAAAGCTTAAAAAAAAGCTAAGAGCCTTGGGATACCAGCATTCTTAACAGCTCACTTACTGTAATACCATAGGAGGTGGTGGTAAAGACTCTTCCTCTCCACTCTTCGCCCACTGTGCTTAAGGTAAGTGCCGTGGGTGATGAAATGAGTAGATTGTGTAAGACTGTGTGTGAAAATAGGTTGCTCTGAGGAAGTTACTTAAAGAGGCTTTGAAATAGTTTATGCGCTTTTTTTTTATTCTTAAAAATTAATCCAAAAATGGAGTTATTGTAATATGTTTTTATTTCTCTTAGAAAGTTGCTTTTTAATTTGTTTCTTTTGCTTTTTGGATATTTGAAACTATAAACTTAAACCTCTCACTTGAATTTAAAGAAGTTTATATTTTGAAAAATAAACAAAATCAGTTTTAATTACTAACATTCTTCTCAGCGTAAGGTTTTTCTCAGAGTGGATATTTAATAAATACATGTTGGATGAATTACAAATGGTGTCCACCATATTAGTAGAAAATGAGATTTAAATATGCATCTCTCTGTTCTATGCACTGGCCCCAAGGTGCTATCTGTGGGTGTTGCAGGTCAGGGTACAGAGTGACAGCAGCACAGGGAAGCAGAGGGCGAAGGCTACCTTCCCTACAAACCTCACCAGACAGGAAGGGCAGAGTCTTAATATCAAGGGAGTTTCTCCTAAGGTCCAAGGGAATAAAAAGAGAAGAGTCTAAAGCAGTGGATCTGTTTGGGAGATTGAGGCAGGAGGTTTACAAGTTGGAAGTCAGCCTGAACATGACTTTGTCTCAAAATAAAAGGGATAGGAGTGTGGCTTAGTGGTGGACCAAAAGCAGGGGCTTTGGGGAGGACTGGGGAGCTGATTATGTGGGCAGCAGAGGTACAGTTAGCTCATAAACAACTTACTGGCTCAAGGCTGTGCCTTTGGCCTGTTGTCGGCTGTTGTCTTATTAGGGTGGTTTCCTGGGCAGTGGCAGTTCAGTGTATCAAGTGCTTTGCTTTGTGAGGACAGCTCAGCCCAACGCTCTGTCCTCTCATAAATTACTTTGGTTTCATCAGTCTCAGGATTTCCAGTAGAAAACAGTTCTAATTATCCTGAGAGTTTTTTTTTTTTTAAAAACTGACTTTGGGGCAGGCAAGATAGCTCAGCAGACTTAGCACCTGCTTAGGCAAGTACAGGGATTGGAGTTCAATCCCGAACACTATATGCCATACTGGCCCTGTCCCCAGGCACACTGAGCCTCAGTAGAGACCAGGTATGGTGGCGCATGTTGGTAATCCCAGTGCCAGGGAGGCTGAAAACAGGAGGATCACTACAAGTCTGAGCTGCATAGTGAGGCCCTGTACCAAATACATAAATTAAAGGAAAAAATAAATACACATGCATGGGGACCTGCACAAGGTCCCAAGTTTGATACCTGGTACAAAACCTCCACTGCCCTCAAAAAAAGAAAAAAATGGCTTTATATTCTTTTAACTGTTTGTATTCTTTTCCAACATGATGCTGCTTATGCTAGGAGTGTAGTCCAAAGAAAGACCAGAAAGCCCCTGCATCAGTGGTGGCTTTAGCCAGCGGTCCATCCACGAGCTCCAGCACTTCCGCTGTTGCCTCTGCTAGCTCCGGCTCAGCTGCAGCCCAGGAAACCATCTGCCTCGATGACTCACTGGATGAGGACCTCACCTTCCGCTCCCCTTCACTGGATCTTGTTTCGGAAGCGTTAGCTGTCATCAACAATGGAAATAAGGGCCCAGCTGTTGGCTCAAGGATAGGCATGCCAACTTCAAAACCTCGGCCAGGACTAAGAGAGGAAAAGTTAGCAAGTATCATGAGCAAACTGCCGCTGGCTACACCCAAAAAGCTCGATTCTACTCAGACTGCACACTCATCAAGTCTTATCGCTGGTCATACAGGGCCAGTACCAAAGAAACCCCAGGATTTAGCTCATACTGGCATCTCTTCAGGCCTTATTGCTGGTTCTTCAATTCAGAACCCTAAAGTCTCCTTAGAACCTTTGCCTGCCAGACTACTTCAACAAGGACTCCAGAGGTCAAGCCAGATTCATGCTTCTTCATCCTCACAGAGTCACGTCTCCTCTTCCCAAGCCCAAGTTGCTGCTTCCTCTCATACTCTGGGAACATCAGAGGCCCAGGATGCTTCTTCGTTAACACAAGTAACAAAGGTGCACCAGCATTCAGCTGTCCAACAGAACTATGTATCTCCATTACAAGCCACCATTAGTAAATCACAGACCAACCCAGTGGTGAAGTTAAGTAATAATCCCCAGCTTTCCTGTTCATCCTCACTAATTAAGACTTCTGAGAAGCCGCTGATGTACCGCCTTCCCTTGTCTAACCCCTCCCCTGGAAATGGTTCTCAAGGCTCCCACTCCTTGGTTTCTAGAACAGCACCAAACACCACTACCTCCTCTAATTATTTAGCCAAGGCTATGGTGTCACAACTAACCACGCAGGGTTTCAAATCTCCCTTCTCAATGGCTGCATCCCCTAAACTGGCCGCATCTCCCAAACCCGCCACATCGCCCAAACCCTTGCCCTCACCTAAGCCTTCTGCCTCACCCAAGCCCTCTTTGTCAACTAAGCCTTCAGTATCAACTAAACTTATCTCCAAGTCCAATCCTCCCAAGCCTACTGTGTCCCCAAGTTCCTCCAGTCCAAATGCACTAGTAGCCCAGAGTAGCCACTCTACTAGTAACAACCCAGTCCATAAACAGCCCAGTGGAATCAACATCAGCAGACAGTCGCCCACCTTGAATTTGTTGCCCTCTAATCGCACTTCAGGCCTGCCTTCTACAAAAAATCTTCAGGCTCCTTCAAAGCTAACAAACTCATCATCCACTGGAACTGTTGGCAAGAACAGCTTGAGTGGACCTGCAGTGAATGTACCTGCCAGCAGAGGTAGCAACCTTAACTCAAGCGGCGCTAGTAGGACTAGTCTGTCTGGGGGAACAGGAAGTGGAACACAGGGTGCTACTAAACCATTGTCTACTACTCCACATAGACCATCCTCTGCCTCAGGGTCTTCAGTGGTAACAGCCAATGTGCAGGTATGTATGTTCTAGTTGTGCATGTGCTAGGGTATGTGGTGGTACGGTCTTCCTTCTGAGTCACTAAGGAGCTCGCTGTGGTTAGAAGATGTAGTTTTTAACAGGCTGGCCCAGCCAAGGCATGAAGTGTTCCTGATGTGACATCGCTGTGTTGGACACACCTACAAATAGGATTTTCTTGGGATTATGTGGGGTTTTTCTTTTTAATCACATATTTACCTTAACATTTTTTTGAAAAATGCAACTAAAGTGCATATTTAACTCTTATTAAAGTAGTACCTTATGATTTTAGCATACATTCTCTTGTTTTCTCCCTTTTTTCCTGCCAACTTTATTTCTTATTTATTTAAATTTATACATGTTATTCTCTTTTAACTACTTCTCAAATAAAAAGTTCATTTTGCATTAATTTTGTAGTTATTGATATATATCACTTTCTATGCCAAATAGTGTACCTGTAGTGCCAAATCATTTTATACCACAATTTTCCCACTCATAAATTTTTAATTTAAACTTCCCTCTGAATTAGCTGGAGTTCCCATGTAAGGGTTATTTGCAAAACAGAGTAACGTGAGTGTTCCTTACCTCAGGTTTGCATACCTGAGCCTATTTTTCTATGTTGCTACTTAAGTGTATGTAGACTTCTCCATCACTAATTGGTCCACTCAAAATTCTGTGAATAATGCTCCACTGATTCTTGCTTAGTATTTTGCACTTTAGAAAAGTCTGAGGCTGTACTGATTTTGTTTTTTTTCTTTTATGAGTAATGTGGCTTTTCTCCTAAATGCTAGTAAGCAGTTTTCTTTGAAATTCAAGTGTCCATAGACCCTGGCTAATGTTTTCTAACTTTTGTTAATATTTGCACCTAGAACATTATAACACCTTTAGTCTCGGACCTGGCTATTTTATAGATTAAGACTATTTCCTTCTTTTATATGCATAAATATTATTTATGATTCACTTTTCCTAGGTTTGGTTTGGTTTGGTTTTGCTTTGCTTTGTTTTGGGGGGACAGGGTCTTGCTGTGTAGTTCAGGGTAGCTTTGAATTCATTATGTAGTACAGGCCAGCCTCGAACTCACAAGAATCCTCCTGCCTCAGTGTCCTGAGTGCTGGGATTACAGGTATGTGCCAACACACCTGGCTTGTCCTTTGTTTTTGAGAAATTATTATTCATCACTCTGTCCTTTATTCTGATTATTGTCTTACTGCCTTATTTGTATTCTGACCCAGTCAGATTTTTCCTTCATGTTAATGGTTCAGTTTCTTTACCTTTCTTTTCTTTCCTTTTCTAGAAATAACATATATTAATTGTTGGCAAATTTAGTGGAAACAAAAATTACTCATTATTTCAACCCTGTTCTTACTCCGTACATATTTATTAGACTGAATTTTTAAGAAAATGTGTTTTACCAAATGCTCTATTTTATAACCATCTTTTTAAAAACATACCACTTTGTGATGTATAAGTTGTTAGATTAAGTAGCTCTTGAAAACGTATTTGTTGACTTAAGGACTTGCATTGTCTGAGGCAGCGCTGCTGCTGTTTATGTGCACTAAGAGTGTGGAGTGGAGTAGTTCTCCCCTTGCCGCTGGTAGAGGTGCCCTGCTGTTGTGTGGAGCAAAGCAAGTTGGTATTCAACATATGTTTAATACACAGCCATTATCTACCACTTACAGAGACTTAGGAATGACTTGATTCTAATGTGGAACAAACACTTCATTTGTTGAAGTCTAGAATTTTACCTTCATCAGAAATGAGATAGAGGGCTGGGGAGATGGCTCAATGGAATAAGTGCTTCCCTGGCAAGCGCAAGGGCCTGATTTCAATTCCCCGTACAACCCAAAAAAAAAAAAAAAAGAAATGAAAAAGAACCAGACATGGTTGCACTTCCCTACCCAATAATTCACTCTATGAGGCTAAGGCAGGAGGGTCACAAGTTCAAGCCCATTTTAGGCAATTAAGGACTTAGCAGTTTGCTTGCCAGGGAAATGCTTATTCCACTGAGAATAAGCGTTTCAAACTGAAAAACATAAAAAGGGCTGAGAATGTAGATCAGTATAAAAAGGGCTGAGAATGTAGATCAGTATGAAGGCTCCGGATTCAATCCCTAATTAAAAAAAAAATTCTAATGTTATCAGTTTTAGTACTATGTTTTATATTTTTCTATCTCTTTTCTCTCTTTGAAATTCTTTTTCATTTTGAAAAATACAGCTTTTAGTTCTCTTATACCTGTCTGAAAAAACAATTAAAATTTTGGTTACATATGTGACCTCATAAAGGCCCTGTTGAGCTAAGTATCATAACTATTGCTTTGTTTGCTTTTTTTTTTTTTTTTTTTTTTTTTTTTTTTTTTTTTTTTTTTTTTTTTTTTTTTTTTTTTTTTTTTTTTTTTTTTTTTTTTTTTGGTGGTACCAGGTATGGAACTCTGGACCTTGCGTGAGCTATCTCCCCAGCTTGCTTTCTTATTATAGTTTTTTGTGGGCTTTTCCTAGAGTTAGAAATTGCCTTTTACCTTTTTTTTAACTCCATTTTCTTTGAAATTAGGGTTAAATCTTCCTGTTTTTTTTTTTAATCATCTCCAGAAGCTGTCAGTCCTGTACTTTTCCCAAAGACAGTCCTGTACTTATTGGATCATTTATCTCAAAGAACCCATCTACTGGGCCAGGGAGATGGCTCAGTGGAATAAGCGTTTCCCTGGCAAGCACAAGGACCTGAGTTCATTTCCCTGGTTCTGCAAAAAAAAAAAAAAAAAAAGAACCCACCTACTATCTCATGAACAATTCTTTTGTCAACCAGAAAGCTACATAGCAAGATCTGTGTTTCAAGCAAGCACTGCCACTTTGTTTTCCTCCTTTTCCAAGCAGCTCTGATCTGGAGACCCTGGTGTCCCTGCGTCCATCTGCTGTTTTTCCTGTCTCACTGAAGAAAAGGCCCATAACCAAATCCAAATGAGGTCATTTCTGCCCTTCACAAACCTACCCTTGCTTTCATCCCAAGGTAGCATCTCCTTCAACTCTTAGCAGCCACCTTCCTACTTCTCGCTCCTGTCTTTAGCACTAAAGCAGATTTCCCAGCTGTGCCTGCAGAGCTTTCAGCTTCTGTTTTGAAGGCATCTGCAGAATGTGAATGACAGGTCCTTTAACAAAGGTCAGGGCCTGTGCTGAGGTAGCTTAACTGTCTACATTTTAATTTTTTTTTTTTCCCTCCGGAACTGGGGATTGAACTCAGGCCCTTGTGCTTGCCAGGGAAGTACTTATTCCACTGAGCTATCTCCCTGGCCCCTGATAGCTTAACAGTCTAAAGCACCTGCTTAGGGAAGGCTGGCTGTGCGCCAGCCTTGCCTCGAGCATGGGCTGAGCCCCCCCCCCCAAAAGCTCAAAAGTTAAAATCTTTCTGTGCTCCAGTCACTAGCTCAACCTACTTTCTATTTAATAACTGTCACCCCAGGGGGTGTCATAGCTTTCAGGTTCCTGATTTTCTAGGAGTCCTGTCTTTGCTGCTTTATAATCCCAAACCCACTTACTGATTTGTGAGGCAAATGTGTGGCGAGCAGATCCTGTGCGGGCGGACTCTCTTCCAGCTCTGATAACTGGGGCTGAGCTGAGCCATCTACTGCGGTCGGTGGTTCTGCACAGAGCAGGCTTTGTCCGCAGGAAACTAAAGACTAAAAACTAAAGGAAACTAAAGCAAAGCAGAGTGACTGCCGAGAACGCAGCTCAGGAGCACAAAGTAGAGACCAGGGCCTGGGGCAGCACAGGGGGAAAGGTCCGGAAAGCCTGAGGAGCTGGCGGCCACAAACTTTATTCTGTACACAGCCGGGGAAGTAAATGTGCACTCTGAGAGGGAGTGGTGCGGTCTGCAGGACGCTTCTGAACGTTACTCCGGTGTTGTGGAAATAGAGTGTGAGGTTTTAAAGCATTTAATGTCAATGGAGAAAACAAGGTTTCTCTCTGCAGACACTGTGAAAAATATTTGATTGTGGGACAAATGGTGAGTTGTTTCCCTGCTGCACGCTGCCAGCTTCTCAGCCGAGGAACTTCCCGCTTCTGAGGGCCGGAGGCCGGCGAGCTGCCCCGCAGGGCCCAGCTAAACCCAACCTGCAGCAGCCACGGGCGAAGCCCAGAATGTGCGGGCAGCGTGGCACAACGTTCAGGCGTTAATTTAAAACCTGACCTCGTTGCCCTTTTCCATCTATGTAGTGCTTCAATTAGACTCCTCCAGACAAGTTCTAAATTTCCCCCTTTTAACAGTGCTTGGAATTCTTACCTGAGGGCCTCCAGTTGGAGCACACAACCTTGGTTGGAAACTGTCATCCAAAGAGTGCAATACAATTATGGTTAAAAAGAAGCAGCTCTTGTTAGTTCTGCCCCCATTTAACCCAGGACCATGAACTTGCCATCTTGTTAATGATTAAACTGATGCAGTACCTGTGCTTGCTTCCACTGTGCATATACTAAATTAATATACCCTATTCACATTCTTTCAAACCATTGTTATTTTTAACTTGGTAATTTTCCCAAAATGCACCCACTCTGTATCATTGCTCATACAGCAGAACAAAAACTGGCAAATTTAAAAATACCCATCGATGCACACCTGAAATCCCAGCACTCGGGAGGCTGAGGTAGTAAGATCCTTGCAAGTTTGAGACCGGCCTGGACTACAAAGTGAGCTCAAAGCCAGCCAGAACTATCTCAGAAAGATTTAAAAAAAAAAAAACGAGTCTAAGCATAAAATGAAGTCTGTCAACTGAAGCGCCTGTGGCCTCCAGGTTAAGACCGGAAATAAGGGGTGTGGCCGGAAGGACACGGCTGGGGAGGGCGGTACCACAAAGGGGTGGGCAGTTCCAGGATAGCACTGCCCACTTCCTAAACTGCTGAGCCGGAGTGGACAACTCAGGTTAGAAATGCCAGCGGTGACAGAAAGACAGGTGGGCACTAGAGAGAGTGGCAGGACTAGTTTAGAAGGTTCTGAAGAACACTGGTCAATTTGTGCCAGTGATAGCGTGGACCTTGATGTGTGGAGCTGTCCAGAGGCAGAGAAAACCGCCTCTTATACATTAAGAAAGCCATTGGGGGGCTGGGACGATGGCTCAGTGGAGATGGCCCTGGAATAAAGCGCTTCCCTGGCAAATGTAAGGGCCTGAGTTCAATTCCTGGTTCCGCCAAAAAAAAAAAAAAAAAAAAAAAAAACCATAGGGTGTGTATTAACTGTAACACACACAGACAGTAGCTATATTTTACGAGTCTCACTATGTAGCCCAGACTACCCTATGTTTCATGACAGTCCTCCTGCCTTAGTTTCCTCATTGTTAGGATTTGTTTATTTTTGCGGTACCAGGGATCAGATTTTGGATGTTGGACTTGCTAGGTAGGCGCTTATGCTGCTGAGCTTTATCCCAGACCCATTATGTAGTGTTTATTGCTGACTAAAATTACTGTAATGAAGTACATTTTCCTGACCAAATTTATTTTTTATGTATTTATTACAGGGTCTAAAGGGTATCACTACATAAATCGGACTCATAGTGATTCCTGTTCTCAGCCTCGCAAGCACTAGGATTACAGGCACACACCACCATGCTCAGTCTCAGGTCAAACCCTGGTTGCTGTGCTCTGCCTAAGCAGGTGCTTTAATCCGCTGAGCTATCTGGCCAGACTCCTAATCATATTTAGAACTGGCATTATTAGTTTTGTTTTGTATTTGTTGTTTCGAGATAGGGTCTCTGTGTAGTTCAGGCTAGCCTAAATTCATTATGTAGCTCAGCTAGCCTTGAACTCAAGGACAGTCCTCCTCTCTCCTCCCCAGTACTCTGACCATAGGTGTGCACCAGCCACCTCACAGGGCTAGAACTAGACAGTTTTTTATCTGAAAAGTTTGGATTTCATAAAATGAGACTGCAGAAAAACAAACTTTCATAGTAACATCTGGCACAAAGAAAACCTAATGATAAATTTGATTTCAAATTGGATGGTATCAGTCTTAGAAAAACATTGTAGGGGCCGGGCATGGTGGCGCATGCCTGATAATCCCAGAACTCGGATAGCAGAGGCAGGAGGATTGTTGTGAATTCAAGACCAGCTTGAGCTACAAAGTGAGCTTGAGGCCAGCCTGAACTGCATAGTGAGACCCTGTCTTCAAATAAATAAATAAATAAACAAACAAACTTAAAGAAAAACATTGTTGGTTTGGGCATGGTGGTATATGCCTAATCCCAGCACTTGAGAAGGATCCTTGTGCGTTTGAGGCCAGGTTGTGCTACATAGTGACTTTATTTTTATTTCTTTATTATTTATTGTATTTTTTAGGGAAGGGTCTACAGGGGGTTCAGGGTCTCACTACTAGACTGACTAGTAGTGATCTGTGTGTTTACAGCCTCCCAAGAGCTGGGATTACAGGCACACCACCACGCCCAGTCTCAGGGGCCCCTGCACCTGCTTGCTGGCAATTTAATCTGCTGAGCTATTTGGCTGGCCCTCATAGTGACTTTAAAGCTAGCCTCAACTTCAGAAGGAGATTCTGTTCCCCAAAAAGTAAATGTTAGGCGTGGTGGCTCACACCTGTAATCTTGCCTGTTCATTTCTGGAGGCTGACATAGGAAGATTAAAAATTCAGGGCCAGGGCCAGGGAGATAACTCAGTGCATAAGTGCCTGCCTGGCAAATCTGGTACAAAACAAACAAAAACCTAAAGGCCAGCCTAGACAATGTAGTGAGACTCCATGTCTAAACACAAAACTAACGATAAAGGGTACAATTGGCAAAAATTCAATTGCTACACATAAAACTTGTTGGAAAGAATTAAATTAGCTTAAGGAATAGTATATTTAAGTAAGAAGTGATTTTTTGTTCCTAAGCAGGGCCTCCAACCCCAGGTGGAGGAGTATAAAAACACTCATTTACCTCTTCCTTTAGGTAGTGTCATTCCAGAAAGGTAGTAGAATGAAAGCCAACTCTCCCGATGAAGGAGCGACTCTGTAATGTGGAAAATGGAGCTCTGTTTCAGTGAGTTCAATAATGAAAAGAATACAAATAAATGAGATTGTTACTAGAAGTTGCAGTGTGTTGGTAAAAAGTGAGAGATCCCTGAGTGAAAAGGTAAAAACGCTGGAAAGGTCCCATGCTCCCCAGCAGTACAAGAAGCAGCTGGCAGTTGCTTCAGGGAAGGGAACAGAGGGGGAGAATAGCACCCACAGGTGCTGGGTGAAAGCTGGCCCTGAGGAGCAGCTCCACAGCTCAGGGAGCCCTGGCAGCACAGCCACTGCAGGGACGAAGCCAGGACAGTGCCAGAACAGATGACAAGGTGGCCAGACACTTCTGAGATCTCCCAGGAGCGCTGGCATGCTGCGACAGTATCTCCTAGTGGCTCAGGGCTGTGGCTGGAGCAGAAGGCGAGAAGTGAGATTGTGAGGTTACATATTAGGCTAGAAGGGCTGCCAACTGCAAGTTACGCAGTTAGGAAGGGATCTGTGGTGGTGATGAAGAGCTAAGCCTAGAGAGATTCCCAGATATAACTTCAGATTTCCAAAACCAATGTTGGGAGCTCTTTAATATTTATTTTCACCTCAGTTTTATTTCTGGCTCACAAGTTTTTAGATACAAGACACAGTTTTACCACAAACATAAAATGAAATATGATAAAAGACAATCTTGCATCCATGAGAATATTAAATGAAATTAATCAGTGTAGGTGAAAGTCTTTCTTATCTATTTTGACCCCTGGTTTCTGCACAGTCTACAGCAGGAGCATCATTATTGGCTAATGCCTCACCTCTGACCCTCATGACATCACCTTTGTCTGTAACAAATCAAAATGTGACTCCTTTTGGGATGCTGGGTGGCCTTGTTCCAGTGACCATGCCCTTCCAGTTTCCCTTGGAGCTGCTTGGCTTCGGAACGGACACAGCTGGAGTGACAACCACCTCGGGATCTACCTCAGCCGCCTTCCACCACAGCCTCACTCAGAGTAAGTCAGGCTCCTCACTCATGCACTGTTTAGTAGCAGAGCAGGGACCTGGAGATTAAAGAAGTACAATGCATCTTGTCTACGACCAAATTATGGGCCCTAGGACTCTATGTATACATTAAAGTGAACTAATGAACTACCTCTGCCAACTTTCATCTTAATGAATTGGTAAAAGTCAGATTGCTTGGGTTCTCTGTTCACACATACAGTAACCGCATTGGTAGGTAAAGGATCATTAATGTGCATGCTCAAGTTTTAGAAGGCCTTGGAAGTCATGCTTGTAGTGTGTTAGGGTGGATCTATATGGGCTCACATCTGACAAATCTCTTTTCCCTTCAGATTTACTAAAGGGTTTACAGCCAGGAGCTCAGCACGCAGCAACACTTTCCCACTCACCTCTGCCTACACACTTACAGCAAACATTTAATGGTAAGAAGCTACCTCTTCCTTATCTCTTCATTGTTTATCCGGGTATATGGATATAAATTACCCTTCTGAAAACAGTATGGGATGGCAGCAGTTGGCAACAGAAAATTTCTGCATGACTGACTTCTCATTGGCAACAAAATAAGAGAAAGAAAACTGACCAGTGAAATCTTCATTACATATGAAAGTGTTTTTGAAGGTGTGTACTATATAGAAGTGATAGCTAAGAAGAAGAATCATGTAAGTTACGTAGAACTGGATATGGTAGTGTGCACTTGTAATTCCAGCAACTCTGGAAGGCTCAGGCAAGAGAATCTGAACTTCAACTGGGCAACTTAGACCTTGCCCCCACCCCCAAAAAAGAAAAAAATTAAAAAGCTGGGGATGTACTGTAAAGGCCCTGGGTTCAATGTCTTGAACTGGGGAAAAAAATAACTCTATGCAGGAATTATAATAGTTTACATTTATTGAAAGCATACTAAGTGCCTTTTGGTCTTGTGACAGCTTGTATGGTTGAGCTGATTTAATCCTTAGAATAAGCCCAGAATGGCAGATAATGATGCCCATCTCACAAATCAGAAAAATGAATCAGCAACATAAGCAGCCTGCCCAAGATAATACACTATTGTTTGCTCTCAAACTCCAGAAGCCTATATTCTTTTTTTTTAAGTGCTAGGAACTGAACCCAGGGCCTTGTACCCTTCAGACACATACAATACATTGAACTACACAATCATGTTTGTTGCATGTGACCCAAATTACGTATTGCACACTTGCAGCCCAGCTTGCCTACTCTAGACTCGATGCTGGAGAGAGTGAATGCCACACCTGGCAGCCTCCAGGTTGCTGGGACCACAGTATGTCTCCAGAGACTGCCCCTGTGCTCTTTAGGAGGCCATTTCCCAGTCCTTTGAGGAGAAAATTTCTCGGCTGCCCTCTTGACTTTGGGAGCTAACTAGTACCTCACTATTCTTTTGGGCCACTGCATTAAAAATGGTCTTAGACTACCATGCAGTGGTAGAGCTCATAGCAGTCTCTTTTTTAATTGCAATACTAAGGGATTGATTGAACTCACCATCTTGCTCTTGCCAGCCAGACGCTTATGCCACTGAGCTATATCCCCGCCCCTTTGTAGCAGTCTTGAGGCCACCAGTTATCATTCATCTTCCAAAAGCCCTTTTGTCAATAGATGCAAAACCCTCTAGGGAACTGTTAGGTTTAAGAAAGATAAAAGCCCTCATCCTTGACGAAATGAATTTAAATCACAATTGAGCAAAATAGGCCATATAAATAAAGTAAGCACAAACATAGTAATCCTGATCTTCCTGAACTTGACTAGGTTTAAAGTTAATGAGGGGGCTGGATATGGTGGTACATGCCTGTAATCTGTGCATTGGGAAGGCTGAGACAGGAGGATTGCCTCGAGTTTGAGGCCAGTTTAGGCTATATAATGAGGTCAAGGCCAGCCCAAACTACATAGTAAGACCTTCTCTCAAACAAAAAAATTAAAGGCAAGTTACTCTGTAACAGAAGTGGCCTCCCTGACTATGGACAACTGCTAGTGGTATGAGTCCGGCTGGCAGTCGTGTGCTCATAGGCAGAGACATGAAAGCTCCCCTGCAAGGAACTAACTGAGCAGGGTATTTGTGGCTCCAAAGACGCAGGATTCCACCTCTTTGGTTGTTGTTCTGTTTTATTCTTTGGTTTGTTTGTTGGTTTTTGAGCCAAGGACTTGCAGACTGGCCTTGAGTTCACTGTGTATCCCAGACAAACTCCAACAATCCTGCTTTAGCCTCTGGAGTGCTGGGCTTACAGATGCATGCCCCACGCCTGGCTCCAGCTCTCGAGTAAATTATCTTGTCCGCTGCTCAGCACTACTGTGCCATGGGAAAAGAAATGTTACTTCCAGTTTTTTTCCAAATAATTAAAGTTTAAAATATTTTGTTTAAAGGTATCTTATAATGTAAGCCGGGCGTGGTGGCGCATGCCTATAATCCCAGCACTCCGGGAGGCTGAGGCAGGAGGATTATATTGTGAGTTTGAGACGAGCCTGAGCTACAAAGTGAGCTCGAGGCCAGCCTGAACTGCATAGTGAGACCCTGTCTCAAAAAGACAAAAAAAATTTTAAAAATAAAAATAAATAAAGGTATCTTATAATGTAAAACTTTGAACTTAAGGATCGGGCGTGGTGGGTTTTTTAATTGCAGAATTGTCAATTTAAGCATAATTTTTAACTTTTATCATTTCTCTTGCCTGTAAAGAAGATATGTCTAATTGACTTATAGGAACCTAATAAAAATAACTGATCAAAAGCTTCTAGTAGGGTTTTAGTATGCACTTGGTGCATAGCAAGAAACCAATTAATATAACTTCTCAATCTTGTTTAAAACAGAAGGCAGTAGTTTCTTTCTAGACATATTCAACTCTGATTACAGTATCAAAAAAAACAGATAATATGTAAACGAATGAGGGTTTTTTTGGGTTTTCTTTTAATGTATTTTAGTACAGGGACTGCAGGTTCTCACTACACAGATCAGACTCATAGTAATCCTCCTGTGTTCAGCCTCCCAAGCGCTGGGATTGTAAGCACGATTCACCACGTCCAGTCTCACTCTCCATTTCAGCACACGCCGGGGGCGGGGCCAGCACGGCATGCTGGGGATTGAATCCAGTCCCTGTGCCTGTCTAAGGAGGTGCTTTAGTTCGCTGAGCTATTTGGCCAGCCCTAAACAAATGAGTTAGACTGAGTTCCAATAAACTTTAGTCATAGAAATAAGTGATAGGCTAAATTTGGCCTTTGGGCCATAGTTTGTCAAACTCTGGTCTAGAGAATTTTATAGTCCAGTTAATGTATTTTATTTTGCTAATCCAAAACTTTTTTGAGCAAAATCTGATGTAAAATTACTACACCCATAATTCCAGCAGTCAGGAGTCTGAGCTGATCTGTACTACCTAGAGTGACCCTGTCCATGAAACAAGACTAAAGGAACCTTAGCTATTTTATGAATTTGATTGTACCACAGGTCAAATCATTTCCTCAACAAATGTAGATACATATTATCTTATAAATTAAAAAGCCTTAGATGTCACCAAAGTTATTCTTAAAGTTTTTTACCAAAGCTATTTTCATAGTGTACTATTTATACAACTTTTGAAATAATCTTACTTCATTGATGCAGCTTTTATTCAAGAAGGTAGTCTTTTTGTTTTGTTATGTTTTTCTAAGGAAATTGAGATGGCCACAGGAGTGGATCTGGCCATATGACTTATGTGGCCTCTTCCAGCCTTAAGCTTCTTACTGTCCCATGATGCAGTGATTGTGTTCCTTGTGTGTGTCGCTCTCCACCACAGGGCCTTCTCCCTTCCAATAGAGGCTTCTCTGTCTCGGGGTTTCAGTGTCTTTGCTAACCCTAACCCTCCAGGGGTTGTCCCTGTATTCTGTCGGCTCTCTAGGTCACTGGGTTCTACTTTTGCCTGCCTGAGCATTCCCTTTTCCTCTCCTTTCACTGGATTTTTAGGAGGTTTAACTCAGGTTTAATGGAGTAATCAACACTTTCCCTTCAATAATGAAACAACAGATGTTGAAATGGAAACCATCATTCCTTTTGTTGTTTCATTTTGAGACAGGATCTCACTGCAGCTCTGGCTGGCCTTGAGCTCATTTTGTAGCCCAGGCTAGTCTAATTTGCCACATCCTCCTGAGTGCTGGGATTACAGATGTGCACCAGCAAGACTGGCTGAAACGATTATTCCTAGTAGCAAATTCTATCTCTTACACTAGGTTGAGGACCAAAATAGAAAAGTATTTTTTTCACTACCTGTATGCTATAGTCATTCACCTGATTATTTGGGCATTATGGACAATTGCTACCTCACAGCCCCTCAAAATTGAATTCCACATAGAACAAAGTAAAACTGACCTTGTCTTCCAAAAGAATTAAAGGTGTGGTGGCTCCCCTGAAAGTGGGAGTTTCTCTGGGGCCTGAACTCATTGCTTGACATAATGGGATCATTGTTGAGTTTGAATTTTTATGTCTTATCGAGTTCTGTAATACTACACAGCATGTGAAATCTTTTTTTTTTTTTTTTTTGTCTTTTTGAGACAGGGTCTCACTATGCAGTTCAGGCTGGCCTTAAGCTCACTTTGTAGCTCAGGCTCGGCTTGAACTCGCAACAATCCTCCTGCCTCAGCCTCCCAAGTGCTGGGATTATAGGCATGCGCCACGAGGCCCGGCCAGCATGTGAAATGTTAAAAGTTATCTTTTGGGGACTATCTTCCACATGAAAAAGTGAATGTTAATTGTTTTTTCACTGTTTTTATCTATTTTTCTAACATGTCAAACCATACCAATTTAATATCTCTTTTTCTCAGATGGAGGCCAAAGTAAAGGGGACACTAAGTTACCGCGGAAATCTCAGTGACTTCCCAGCGAGCAGAGAGACGAAATGTTTAGCTGACTGATGGGATCTACCTGATGGGAAAGTCCTTACATGGTCACGGGGCTGCTGTTTCTGTCGATGTTTACATTCTCGTCCCAAGCACTGTGGTGAGGAGGAAAAGGAAAGACAACGTTACTTGAGCAATGCCAGGTGCAGGAGAAAGAAACGCTTTTGTGCAAAGTTAGTGACCTTTGGTCTCTTTTAAAGAAAGACAAAGTTCCTATTTTAACTGACTCAAAGATTCAGCTGTCAAACCCACAGAAGTACAAATTAGACTTTTCCCTGGGGGGAGAAGGAGGAAGTTGAGAGGATTTGGGTAAATGCCATCCATCCTGGGGGTTGGATCTGAACACTTGTAGACACACCCACATAATAAAAGCAGTAGCTCTTGAATCAGGCCAGTTCGTCAAGAGCAACAATCATGTCTGCTCAAGGGAAGAGCACAGCAGATTTGCCACAAATGGAATGAATAACCTTATGCCTGATAACAGATAGTAGCTGAAGAAATACTTAGCCTCAAACATCCTGAGCAAACTTGAATCTTTCCCAGTATGTAGCAACTCCCATGCAAAACAGTGGACTAAAGAAAGATGCATCAGGAAATGTACTCGAGCACAGTGATATGTATTACTAAGTCATCTAGATTTTTAGAAATTAAGAATTGAGCCTGTTACTCTTAACAGACGAAACATAATGTCCCCTTTTTGTAAAAGGGTCAATTTCATCTTCCATTTAGAAGCAGGTACTTAACTCTTTTCTTCAGGTGATTTATGCATCTGGTATTGACTGGCTAATTTTTATTTCTAGTCTTGATGTTAAAATGTGACATGTTCACATTTTTCACTTGAGAAATAGGAATCTTTGTTATCGGGCTGCTGTTTTCCTGCTCTTCGCCCTGGCAGGTTTCCTAACAAGAACTGTGAACTCTCCCCAGTTCACTCCTCTTTACAACTTCATGTTCTGTTCTTTTAGTACTAATACTTCAGGTGATTGTTAGCTATTAATAGAAGCAAGTAGCACTGTATACTACATATATTTTTTCCACTGGTCATCCAAATACATAGGTAGATATATAAATTTCTGGGTTTTGGTGGGATTTTTAAGGAAGAGAAATACATTAGGATCATTATATATACAAGAGTTGTCTTATAACAGTCACAATCTAATTTACCTTCATATATCCAAGTAGTAAAATTGTTTGGAGCATTTGGGATCTTAAAGCTTTACCAATACTTACTCAGAGTATTGATAAGTAAGCCTGCAGATAATAAGTTCCTCGGTTATATAGCTTCCTTGTGCAAATAATAGTTAACAAAGGGACTTAAGAGAAACATTTATGTTTCCCTTTGGATGCATTTCATTTTCTTTTCCCTCAGCATCATTCTGGTATCTCTTGAGTTTTAAATTTGTCAATATTTTCACACTAAACCCAACAATTATGAGAGCTCTTAAATGTATAACTGTAGTCCACTTCTATAAAACGGATTAACACCCCCCCCAAAAAAAAACAGCACTAGACTAATAGTCTAGATTTCTTCATATTTTCATTATATATTACCCTATGGCATTAAGTTTATTCAAATAAGAGTATTAATGAGAGTTTTTATTTTATAAACAGAAGTCCAAAATTGCCTACAAGACTATAAATAACCACATATCCACTCAGAGCTGTATGTCTGTAGTTTGTCAGATTGGCTTGCTTCAAGCAAAAAAAAAAAAAAGAAAGAAAGAAAAGGCAAGTAACTCAGTTTGTCAGTTTTAAAAACTTGTTACTATAAAAGAACATGTTTACTTCAAAGGAATCATTGATGGATACTGGGATGTTGCAGAGGTTTGATTTGAATTCAGTATGTTTGATTGAGATTCCTTTTTTTTTTGTAAAAAGCATCCTCTACTCAGATTTATTCCAGGGAGCAGATCTCTTGTGTTTGCCTTTGCTAACCCTGTTTGGCTGGTGGTGGGAGCTTTCCTTTGGGAAAGTAGCCTTTGTTTTACTACTTCTGCCAGGAGCGAGGTCAGAGTACATATTAATCTCTCTTCCTGGGTGTGCATGTATTTATCTGTGTTTGTATGTGTATGAGTGTACACACATGTATACTCATATAAATTGCTAGTATAAGTCAAAGAATGATATTGTAATTTCTTAAACCTGTCCATTCTGAATCATGCTAAATGAAGATCCCTGATGACTCTGAGGTTTTTTGTGTCATTATTAGAAAAGAATAGATTTAATAATCCTGTCCTCCTATGTCATTTCATACTAACCAGTCACAGTACTCAGAGGCCTTTGGCTCTGCAAATAGAACATGGAGATTGCTCTCCTGGAGGACTACAGTCAGATGCCCGCCTCAGCACCTCCCTCCTCCTCTTTACCAGTAGTTTACATCCATCTCAGTCAGGACCCTCCTTTTGTGTTGTACAAACTGGAAATGGGTCAAAATCCTTGTCTTTCTCCATAGATAAAGTGTAATCAGAGTTTCTATGTGTAAATACAACTTATTTCTTTTCTAGATCATAACATTAAAAATGGTGTCCATACTTTATGGTCATCTGTCTTTACAGTTTTATTACTAAAAAACAAACATATAAATTGGTTATTTTTTAACACAGAGACTTGACTCATACTGTATTTTTGCACTTAAATTATGTTATTTTTAAAAATGGTCATTGGAAAGGATATCTATAGAGCAATGTGTATTCTAAAGAGCATTAGCAACATCCAAATGCAAAAATAATCAGCATACTTAATTGCATCCCACTCGGAGGGATTCTTGATTCAGGAAGATTACGTTATTTGTTTCCAACTGTCTTATTTTGAAATTGCCTTCACTAATATATAAGCTCTTACTGTACATACAAGTTAATCCTCAGTATTCACAAGCAATAATGGTCAGCAGAGCTGTCCTCAGAGATGGCCATGCAGGGCCTCAGTTGGAGACTGTTTGGGAGCCAAGTGTCAAGCTCATTCAGAGCCTCCAGATTAAACGCAAGCAATAATTTCCATTGTAAGTGAGTTATAATCCTTTCTCATATGCTTCTGAGATCAGAGGGTAGGAAATCATGATTTTAAAACAGCCTGAAGGAAAGGTTTTGGGAAAAGAAGTGAAGTTAATCTGTCGTCACAAAACTCGGATACAGTACTTACAGGAACTCGAGAGGGTCGCGTCAGTACATTCTTTCATGCCCACCACCCCTCTGATGGATGTGTCAGCCCAAATTCCTTTGTTTTGTGTCTTAGACAATGGATAGGGCTTATGGGGTCACCATGCTAAGGGGAAGGTCCATGTTTGAATACTGTGGGTTTGACACCTGTTTGGAAACAACTTACTGGAACTGATTCTTAACCCAGAATATTCTTTTTTTCCCAAAGCAGATCCAAATCGTTTACTACCTGGGAATGGAAAGGGCAGGCAGCTCTAGTCTCTGTCTTCTAGTTGCCCTCCCCCATGCCCCTTTCCACCTTGACTTGCGTTCAAGATATTTTCTGAAATGAAAGTTCTGCTGTTACTTAAATTGCCGTTGACTATGAGAACTCTTTGTCTTTGGGATCATCTCTAGAACTCCAGTTATCTATCATATTTGCTGCTACACTTGAAAAATGAACTTGGCCCATATTGGTTGACTTTAATTTACAGTCCTTTATTTCTAATTTTTGTCCTATAATTTGACCCATGTGTAGAGTTAGGATACTTTTAATTTTAGGCATGCACCATAAAAGCACACTAGTCCTCGTATTGTTATCATTTTGTTTTAATTTGTTTGTTTTGGTTTTTGGGTTTTTTGTTTTCCAAAGTTGGAAATAGAAAAATGAAAAAATTCTATAATCAGTACGAACTTGAGAACTTTCCTTGTGTGTCAGCACCGTGATTTCTGCTGACCTATGTTCTCCAAGGGGCACTTTGACTTCCTATTCTGCATGTACACTTTTTTTTTGTTTTGTTTTGAGGGGGGCTTTTGATTTTTGTAAAAATGAAGCAGAAGCGCAGTGGTAGATAAATGACTGATCACAAACATGTTATGCAATTTTATTTTATAAAATTTGAAGGGAAAAGTTTTAACTCTTTGTAAATAATTTCTTAGCTCTGGTAAATGCTTATATTACTCTGAAACATGCTCAATTCAGGCCTTTGTCTTTGTTAAGTGCCTTTTATTTCTTTCACTTCCTCCCCCCACACACACCTTTTAAAACTGTTCTCAGATACCCTAAGTACATATTGATAAGTCAGGGGCTTCAAAAGAAAGAACCTCCGACTTGCCAATGCTGTATCATGCTATAATACCCTCCCTTTGTGTGTATATGGGTACACATGCAAGGTACATAAATACATACATACAAGACTAGTAGCTGCTATACCGTTGCGTCTTTCTGAGCACTATCCTTCGATGTTTGAGAAACTTCTGCCTTGTTTATTCCATTGCTTTTAGTTTATTAAAATGGGAAGATGGGGAAATTATCACAAGATGCTCTCTTTCCCCCTTTGAGTAATACCTGTTTATAGAAGTTAAATACATATGTGTGTGTGTCAGTTATTAAAAGTAAAATAAATTTAGTGGATTAATTGATTGTTCCTGGATACAACCCACTGCTCTATCTATACCCTTCAAACTTGGCCTAAGTAAGATAAAGCACTGGAATAACAAGTGTAGCCTGCAGGTAAAGTTGATAACTATGGCCAGGTACACTTTGGCAAGGAAAATAAAACACATGGAAGGCTAGAGTTAAAAGCATGGCATGGTAGCAGGAATGCATCTTGAAGGAAGTTAGCAACTTGTCAACACTTAAAAAGTACCAGCCAGGTGTGGTGGTACATACCTGGAGTCCCAGCACTCAGGAGGCTGATCACCATGAGTTCAAGGCCAGCCTGTGCTACAGAGTGAGTCCCTGTCAGAAAAAAAAAAAAAAAGAATCAGTAAGTAAAAAAAATTGTATTTTCTTCTGAAGGAAAATGATTGGAAGAAATCACATAACTGCATTTCTGTTAAAAATACAAATAAGTTGAGATAGACCTCAGATGATGAGGAAAACATGCACATTCTGTAGCATTCTTGAGAGCTTCTTTTTATTTTTATTTGCCAGATAATTACATCTGATGTTACGGTGGCTGAGTTGTCCCTTGAGCAAAAGAATATAATTTTCAGTGTCTAAAATTCAACTGTTTCTTATTGAAAACAATATGACATGTTAAGGGAATCCTCAAAAATAGTACAACTTTATTTTTTTAAATATTACTCCCTTTTCAATAGAATTTTGATTTGGAATAGAAGACTGGTGGCTAAAAGTAGAAAACAGAGGTCCCTGGTAGCAAAATTATTGTCAGGCAGTTGGAATAATTCCTAAGTTACTACACGGAAGGGGAATATCATTTAACCTTTGTGCCTCAGATTACCCAACAGACAGTTGGGTATAATAATATTCACCTACCTCCCAGGAGTATCAGAGACTTTACTATTTCAAAAATATTAATGAGTTTTTCTAACATGTCCTATATAATTAAAAATAGTATTATCATCTTCCTGCAGAGGCTAAAAAAAATGTTTTCCTTATGGGTATAAAGAGCAACCTATGATTTTTAAGTTTAAAAAAAAATCACTGGAAATTCTAATTTAGATACATACTATTTCAACATACTATATTTGTAGTGGGATAAAATGGTTAGTTTCAGATTAACCAAGGGGGTGGGAATGGAGAAACACTAAGTTTCTTCATCATAAGATTTTTTTAGCTTTTTATGGTGGTGGTGTTTGTGTGATATTTGCCAGGATTGTGGACCTAAAGCTAGATAAAGTTTGGATGATTGCCTGTTGGAACTGATAAATGACCCTGCAAGTTTTATCTGCCCCCCTTTCTATCTTAGTCTAATTCGCTTGTTGGTGGTGGGTAGCTAAACCTTAAACTTTGTGAAAAGGACTGGGCGCCTCCTGTCCTGTAAATGAGACAGGGACCCACACCATCCCAAGGGGTCCCGGCCCTGCCCTGAAGAGCTGAGCTGCATGTGGTCAGCCCAACAGTGGGTCTGCAGCTGCTCCAGCTACTGGGAAGCAGGGAGGGGATCAGCTCCACTTCCTGGGTGGGGCAGGGGAGCCAGGCAGGCTGGTAGGATCATGGTTTCCCCAGCACCCAGGACGAAATGAAGACCATTTCACCCACTTTCCGTTCCTGTGCACTGAGTTGTTCTTTCCTGGGTTTTTGGTTTGGTTTGTTTTTTTCCCCTTTTTCTGTCTCCTTTTTCTCATTTAAGATAGCAAGAAAAAATGGATGCTCTAACTAGCTAGGACTAATTACTGGGGGTGTTCAGGATCAGGGAAGAGAAAGCCAGGAGCTGAGTGACCTGGCTGGAAGGAGTTAGGAGGAAGAAACTGCCAGCCTGACCCAGAGCATCCAGGTCCTCCCAGAACTGAAGAGAGCCCACTTCCTCTCTCTCTAGTGATGTGATTTTTTTTAAAATTACTTTCTGGGTTTTTGTGCATTTTTCAAACAAGGCCTTAGTTAATAGCCTCTAAACACCAGCTATGCAGATAAACGTACTGTTTTCCACATTTCTGTCTTCTTCTGTTTCTCAAATAACAAATGTTAAGAATTCTACCCAAAGAAATAAGACACTAGGATTTTGTTCAATGTATGTTCCTCTAGAGAAAATTAACAGAATAAAATAGACATATTTTATGTGCTCATCTGCTTGAAATGTGAACTTTATATTCAAAAGTTAACTACATCCATCCTATGACAAGAGCAGAACTGTGGTTATGTCATGTGATGATATTGCAGTGAAACCGTCCAGTTCTGGATTCTGTGACACAGTATTCTGGCTTGCAGAGCTGAAATTGGGTCAGGCTCTAGAAACAGCTTTGAGTATTACTGTAGAATCCATTCCCTTCTCCAGTTTTCTTTCCTTTGGTGCGAGCTAAATCATTGGCTGTATCACCAGCCACTTGCCCCACAAGATGAGCTGCATACTTAGCACCTTGGAGAAGGTGAGCTATCAGACCACTGGGCTCACCAATCCTTGTCCCCGTGGAACTCCAAGGCATAGCCTGCAGTACTGGAGGCTGCTTACACCCTGGCCCTGTTGTAGGTGGGACTGCCTGAGGAATTTCACCAGAACGCCTTTGAATAAATTGATATTAAATTGATATTGTTATACTTTTCTCATTAATAGTCCCAGAATACTATTTGCTTGAAAGTAGCTTTTTTGTGATCTTTATTTAATATCCTATTATAATATTTCTACTTCTCAGCCTTTCCTACACATTACTATTTCATAATTAGTATTTAAAGTTTGGACACTTCTTCAGACTATTATCCAAACAAGTAAAGAATTTTGAAATCTCAGTAGTGTAAATAAGAGCCTCTGTGTCCAAGACTTGGGGTCATCTTTGGCAACTAGTGACTAGAATTTTCTTCTCCTTATGAGAAAACAAAAGGCTATCAGGGAGCTTGAGGTAGAGCCCTTGCCTAACGTGCTGAAGGCCCTGAGTCCCATCCACAGTGCCATCAGAACACACGGTTTCTCATGGCCACATAATGTGGTACAGTACATTTTTGGCCTCATCCTGATATTTCAAGGTTGTTCACAGGAGATAGAGACCTTTGTTAGAGGCTGTAGTCTGTCTTGTTTCCTTTTCTGGTTCCCTTAGGACAGACCTATTTTGAATCCTTAGCTCTGATCTTATGTTCCTCAGAAAACATTCTATAAGTTACCTGTTTCCATTTTGCTATTAGCAGTATAATGCTATTTTAAGTCTGATTTTTAGACACTTGGATACTGTCTCCCCAGGTAACTTAGAATACTTCTGTTTTTGAAGTTAAAACTTCCACCTCTCCATGGAGCACATTTGGGAAGCAGCAGCAGCAGTCAAGACCAGCCAGTTGCCATGTTTTTGGGCGTGGCAGCCTACCCTTAAGCTAGCAATCTTAGCTGTCTTACATGTTCTATCCTTGCAGCCTTTTTTGCTTATTTCTGCTGTTTTCAGGGTAGTATAACCTGTATCAGAAGATTGGGGTTTCTTTCCCATGCCTCCTAATTACTTAGGATTCCCTTAATTTTGGCTAATAGAATTATATAGCAAAGAAGTCATTTTCCCTTGACAGAGCTATTATTGTGTTACATAGTTAGAAAGTTGGCCAGCTCTGAGTACCTTTTTGCATAAGTCTTGGGTGTATATAATGAAGTCCATCTGCATCCTGGCACCTGGAGGTAGTCAGAGGGCCTTCCCCAAGTAGAGCATGGTTCTTGGCCTACAGAAAGACTCCTGACTCAACGGCAGCTGGCTTACAAGCAGAACAGCCAAGTTTTGCACTGTCCCTTTGTTGACTACCATTGCAACTTTTTTTTTTGGTATCTTATTTTAGAAAGTAGCAAAAATATATTTTCTTTGAAGAAAATCCTAAAATCTGAAGCTTTCTTGGGTGTCCCACCTGCTGAACATTGTCAAACTTAAAAGAAGGGGAAATAAGTCTCTGGTGACAAGATCATGTCCCAAATAGTACATTAATGCCTGCAAGGTACCTAAGCAAGAGTGTTTCCTCTCTTTAATTATGAGCAAGAAGATTCTTTTTGTTTTTAATTTGTGGTTGTAAAGATTACTGTAGAACTGCAGGTATGTTTCCTAGAGCTAATTGGTAATCAATTGTGAGTCTGATTGCTAGCCTGGGGAAGCACATATTTCCAGCTCTTACAATTTTGATAGGCAAAAGAATTCTGTTTGGTAACAGGAAAGACAGCCCTTCTGCAGTAAGCACTCCATCTGCGGAGGAGCTCCTTTCTAGTTAGATAGCCCCTCCTGCCCGGCTACTCCCCACCCCTGCCGAGGCACCATGTCACAGAGAGTCCCCAAGGAGCAGGACAGTCCTCTCGGAGAAAGACGTGCATTCCTTGTTGCATCTGCTCATACTGCTTTGCTAACTTGAAGGGATGTGCTGTATTTCAAATAAGTGTGTGACTTAATATTTTGGGTTTTTTTTTTTCCTCCTTTAAAAACTGGACCTGAATACAAGCTTTGAGTTGATATTTGTAATAATCTCAGGACCTGAAAGATTGTAGCATTTAGTGTGTCTTAAAAATTATGTACTGTACCAGCCATGGATTTTTGTAAATATACCTGTCTCCCTTTTTTGTATTATTTTAGTAAAAAATAATAAATTTAAATAAATGGGGGTGGGGATGACGTGTGTGGGTATGTATGTGCGCGTGTTTGTATAAGGCTCTTTGGAGATGAACTGGTGCTTGTTTAACATCCGGCTCAGCTCGGAGCAGGAATATGGACACAGAGCTGCTACTGACCCTGCACTGAGCCGGGTATCTCCATGCGGTCATTCCAGCACTTGAGGTGGCTGTGGAGATCACTCCTCCCGCTGCTGTCTGGCTTCGGCCTTCTCAGTTCCGCATGCCCTTACTGGCAAAGTGCCCTGGACTCTGCTGGTCTCTCTAGTTTTTAGAGGACTGTTGTCACTCTTTCCGGGGAAAAAAAAAAAGACAGGTAAAATATTTTTAACCAAAAGAAAACACATTTCCTAAAACCCTGGTGAATTTTGGGTATGTAAAGAGCATAAACATGGGGCCGGGGAGATGGCTCAGTGGAATAAGCACTTCCTTGGCAAACACAAGGGCCTGAATTCAATCCCCAGTTCCGCAAAAAAAATAGCATAAACATTCCAAGATACGGATCTGTGAAGTCAGTAAATGAACCCCATGGACATACTCCTTCAGTTCAGGGATTTTTGTCTATTTTATTTTTACTTTTATATTTTTTCTGCAACAGCCTTGCTCATATTCCAGGTGTAGCTAGCAAACTCCTGTTCTGAAGCAAGAGCCTTATTTGAGTATAGATGTTTCCTGTCTATCTTTTGTGACAGGTAAAACTGAGTGTTTTTTTCTTTTTGTATGTGTTACGTGTTTGTTGTATTAAATAAAGAGGAATGTACATACCGTGACTGTGTCTGTGTGTTATTGAGCTAACATGGCTGGGCACACTCCATTGTCAACAGAGCTTGGCGCCTGCTGTCTGCACCACACTGCAGGGCTAGAGGAGTACAGAAGTGAAAGACACAGTCCTCTGGACAGGGACAGTTTGCAGTCACTGACGGTTAGGGTTTGTTGCAAAAAGGTGGTCCCGTGCCACCCGACATTGGAGTTCAAGCAGGGAAAGGTGGGGCTAGGGCTGTTTCGGAAGCTTGGCGAGGCTGTGCTTGAGGTAGGCCTGGGGACAGACCCGAGCTTAAGGAGATGTAGAAATGCTAGACCTGCCTGACATTGATGCTCCTGGGATCAGGGCTACGGCATGACAGACATGACCATCTTTGAAAGCCTTACTTTTAGAGGATTTCTGTAGGAATATTAAGAGCCAGGTGTGGTGACACAGGCCTGTAATCCCAGCACTCAGGAGTCTGAGGCAGAATCATCCTGTCAGTTCAAGGCCATCCTGGGCTACATAGTGAGTTCAAGGCCAGCCTGTGCTATATAGTGAGATCCTGTCTGGAGAAAGGGAAGTGTTATTTAGAAAACAAACTAGTGGAAGAATTCAACTATAGAGATCTAGGTATGAGAGAGTGGGAAGAGGATGAGACAAAAGCAACTCATCGGAGAAATTGAGCAACTTGGCATTTGTAGGTACACGTGCATGTGCATAGACTGGAAAGAACTGGGCTTAGTGGTGCACACCTGTGATCCCAGCACATTGGAGGCTGGAGTTTGAGGCCAGCCTGGGCTATGTAACAAGACTCTCATCTTAAACACAACAAGCCCCACATGGTGGTGTAAGCCTAAAATCCCAGCATTTGGGAGGCTGAGGCAGGAGGATCACTATAAGCTTGAGGCCAGCCTGGGCTCCAAAGTGAGCTAAGGCCAGCCTGACATGCGAAGTGAAACTCTGTGTCAGACAAAAAAAAACCTGTAAGAAGAGACATAAACTCCAGAATATGAAGAGTCCTGGTTTGAGTACCTTCTTATTTCTCATTTTAAGTGCATTTTCATTGTATGTACTCATGAAAATGAAAAGAATTTTTAACAGGCATGGGGGGGAGAAGAGGGGCTGCCAAGTGCTTCAGTATTTAAGGACAATTTCGCCAAAATGTGTTCTTGTGAATCATAATCCTTCAAGCCACTTTGAAAACAAATCTGAGATTAAATCACTTGACTATACTCCTGACTATATATTTTCATCATCTCAAAATGAGTATTACTGGGGCTGGGGAGACAGCTCAGTAGAATAAACACTTGCCTGGCAAGTACAAGGGCCCAAGTTCAATCCCTGATTGCCAAAAATTTACTTAGGAAAGGTTCTGTTATTAAGGCTTTTAAAAACACACTAGTAGCCAGGTGTGATGGTGCATGCTTATAATTCCAGCACTTGGAGGCTGAGGCAAGAGGATTGCTGGGCGTTTGAGGCCAGTGGAGAGCTACATAGTGAGTTACAGAGTGAGACCAAGTCTTAGATTGCTATTATATACTAATTTTGCTGTTCAGTATTTTAAAAAGTTTTGGGGAGGGTTTGTATTTTAGGGAAGAGTCTACAGGGTGTTCAGGGTCTTACTACTAGATCACACTGCCTGGGGATCAAATCCCTGGCCCCTGCACCTGCTTGTAGGCACTTTAATCCACTGACCTATTTGGCCAGCCCTGAGAAGGTTTTTAAAAGAAAGATTGTGTAGGTCCAGGAAGTAACTCAGTGCTCAGGAGTAGAGACTTGCTTAGCATGCACAATTGCCTGAGTTCCATCCTCAGTGCAGGGGGGATGTGCAGAGAGATATAGATCTATAGATAGCTAACTGCATAAGGATTATGGGTCTCAAGCCATTAGTTTAGAGAACCAAGAAAAAAGTAAATAACCAATCCTCTAGGGTTTAACCAAAGGAAGCCTAGGTGCCCGGTACATAGGGTTATTCAATGCAGTGTTGGAAGCATGTAAAGCAAGAAGCATGTTTTGTCCTCCAGGTCAGACTGCAGCTTGGGTGTACATAGGAGAGTGTACTGATGAACATGAGGGTGTAGCTATACATGGTAGCACATGCCTATGATCCCACACCTGAGAACCTGAGGCAGGAGGATTACTGCAAGTTTGAGGTCCCTAACTCTAGGGCTAGCCTGAGTGACAAAGGTATTTTGCCTTTTACAGATTGCTCTTACAAGTTTATTCTAACAGAAAAATGAATCCGCACAAAGGTTTGAGCACACGGGTGTTCATCAGAATGTTGTTCAAGACTGAAGTTGAAAACAGTCTAATATGTGATGGGATTGATTATAAAAGTAAAATGAATACTAGACCATTTTCAAAATAAATCATGAAAATGTCCAGTATGTTCATTGAAAGAGCAAGCCGGGAAACAGGGTGCATGACTGTAATCCTAGCATTCGGGAGGCTGAGGCAGGAGAATTACTTTGGGGCCAGCTTGAGCTACAAAGTGAGCCCAAGGCCAGCCTGAACTGCATAGTGAGACCCTGTCTCACATAGATGATTGATAGATAGTGATTATATATGTAAATTATGCATGGAAAAATACATAAATGAACATTTATCCCAAAATGCAGAGTGGCAATAAGAATGCTTTTCTCTTCTCCATTTATTGAAATGTATTCCCAACATGGAAAATATTTTTGTGCTTGTTTTTCTTTAAGAAACAAATAGAGGGCCAAGGAGATGGCTCAGTAGAATAAGCGCAAGGGCCTGAGTTCAATTCCTGGTTCCACCAAAAGAAAAAACGAACAAACAGACCTGATTGAAGAGATGCAGAAAGAAATAGGAAGGAGGCCCTTCCTGCCACATCATGGGAGAAGGGAAAATAATTGATTTCTTATACTTAGACCCTACTAGATTTCAAAGTTGGATTTGGCTTGGAGGGAAGACACATGGACTGCTTGATTTAAATAAAGATGTTTTTGAAGAGACTATCCTTATAATTCGTGAAGAAAAAAATTAAAAAAAAAAAAAAACATAGTATCAAGTATATCTGTTGATAAGGGATGGGAAGAAAGCAAATCTTCATCCACCCCCATTTTTCTTCCCCAGAACAACTACTGCTTCCGGTTTCTCCAGGTCTGAGTCCAAGCGCGGCTCTCCTGGTTACACTCAAGTCTGACGTCTGTCTCCACGTGCTGTGGCAGCACCACGTGGATAACCTTGCAAGTTAGTCCTCACCCATATGCCTCATAGCAGTCGGCCTTGCGCCTTGTAACAGCTGCACAGAATTACGTTGGCGCTGTTTCTTGCTGACAGCAGTCAGCTTATTCTCACAGGGAGAACACACTCTCTGTATTTAGCAAACAGATGAAGGTTCATTCTGGTTTGGACAATAAATGACCTAACAGGGTAGATTGAAAGTCAGTGTCTGAAAGCTGACATTGTTTCCTGTATCTGCAAAGCTTTGAGAAATCCGAGGAAAATCTTATGTTTAAAAGAATTTTGAAAATGGGACATAAAAGCAAAAGAGTGAATTCTGGGTGCAGCAAGTCAGGCTACCTTGCAGGTGAGACCTTGCGCCTCTCGACAGTGGCAACTCGCTGTCGCACATGTGCACTCTGACGCGAAGTCTTGTGTGCACCCGAGACGAGATTATGTTTCACCAGTCCGTGCCTACGTGTTACGTGTAGCGTTTTGTTGTCGTCTCTGTACTTTTCCCACCTCTGTGGCCCTGTGTGTCTCCCTTTGCCATTTCCCCACTAGTAGGGTAGCATTCTGTGACCTGCAACTTGGGTGCACACACGCCACTAGTGAAGCTGACATTTTATATGAGAGGGAGAAAAAGCTCATCCCCTTGCAGTTGGGGTGTGTTTGAATTAGGGACAGACAGGGAAGCATCCTGCAGGGGCCAGCAACAGCCTAGTAAATACAGGCTCCTGTTTACTCTCTTTGATTCTTAAATCATGCTTCCTCTTGCTCCTGTTTTTGTTTTGTTTTTGTGTTTTACAAAATAATAATACAGAAGTAGAACCAGAATGTTTAGAAATCTGACTCAGGCTGGGGAGATAGCTCAGCGGCGTAAGTACCTGCATGGCAAGTACAAGGTCTGGAGTTCAATCCCCAGTACTGGGACAGGACAGGGATGGGGGGTAAAAAAAAGAAAGAAAAAAATCTGACTTATTTTTACAAAAGACAGGCGTTAAACCTCAGCTTAAAAAGCAAGGAGAAATCTTGGCTCCTGTAGGCGAGTGCTTTCAGAGTTAACCCTGGCTGGTTAAAGCTTTACGCAGGCTGAGCTTTGTCTCTTGCCATGCAGGATCAGGCTCAGCTAGCTGGGTACAGTGTTGCATGCTTGTGGTCCCAACTACTTGGAAGGCTGAGACAGGAGGATGGCTTGAGACCAGCCTGGGTAAATGATGAGATCCTTGTCTCCCAAAAATAACAAAAAGACAAATAGACCACCAGGAACAGAAAACAATGTCGGGCTATGCAGGAAGCCCCTGAGGGCCTCAGCTCTTCCTGCACTGCCAAATGCCGCTGCATTTCCACATAGCATGTGAGCATGTTCCTGCTGCTTCATGGTACCTCAGTCGGAAAGCAACGCTGCATGGATTCTGTGATGCAGCTCACAGAACCTCGGCCAGGTCTGTCCTCCAGGAAACTTTGCTCCTCGAGCTGCCATGCCCAAGGCTGCTCCCTCCTTGCTGAGCCCCTCATAGCTTCATCCACTGTCACCCAGCCTTGCTTTTTTTATATATGCCCCATGTACACAATTTTAACTTATACAGATGGCACTGTGCTACAAGTTGTGCTGCTTCCTGCTTTCTTCACATTCTTAGTTCATTCATGTTACTCTGGGTGCATCTTGTGTGCTGCTGCTATCTGCTGTACTGAATCTCCTAGTGTACATCCGTCTGCCTTTTTTTTAAATCTACTTTTTTTTTTTTGAGACACTCTTGCTATAGTGTTCAGGCTGTCCTTGAACTCACTATGTAGCCCAGGCAGGGCTCGAACTCTCCATGATCCTCCTGCCTCAGCCTCCCAAGTCCTGCCTGGGATTACAGGCATGCACCACCATGCCCCAGCCTAATTGGCCATATTCTAAATTCATTTTCTCCTAGGGGCTGATACTGATGTGTCTTCAACTCCTTATTTTCCCAAAGAAGGCTATGCTTGTCTGTGAATTGCTTGTTCATCTCCTTTGTTTATTACCCAGTTGCATTTCCTGTCCTTCTGTTTGTTGAGACAGGGTCTGGCCACGCTGCCTTTGCACTCACAATCATGACTGAGCCTCCTGAGCTATTACACGTGTGCGCCATCATGTGCTGCTGTCCTTTAGTGCTAGACAGGCTTGTGTTGGTCTCAGATGTGCCAGATGCTTTAGGCAGTTACCTGTCACTTCATTTCATCTGTGGCATCCTTTATTGAACAGAACTCTTTTTTAAATAGCCAAATTGGTCTTCTTTTGTTTTATGTTTGTGTTGTGGAGTTTATAAAATATGCCCCTATCCCTAGACTAAATTTGCTCCAACATTTTCTTTCTTTTTTTTTTTTTTTTTTTTTTTT